>JABFFI010000974.1:0-48896 GCA_013623725.1 Fusarium robinianum | reverse complement strand
CCCCTATTTCCTCCCTTACCTATCCACCATCATGTTGCGAACGCCGCGGAAGTACTCGGGAGACAACTCCTTCTCGAGCTCCTCACGCGTCAACCACTTGAAGTCGGTGTAGCCGAAGGGGTTGTCGCGGAGATCAGCTTGGCCCGCCATTATTCGGCCCTTGATGAAGAAGGTCTTTTGGCCCTTCTTGTCGACGGAGCCGTCGGACTTGAGGACTGGGGGGGTGACGAGGTGTGCGACGGGGACGCGGCCGACGACCCAAGTGTTCATGTTAACGCCAGCGGCTTGGTTCATGACTCGCTTGGCGGACTGGTGATGGAGTTGTTAGCTCTTGTTTAGGAGGGTAGATATGTGGTATTGGAGGTTTGTTGGTGTTGCTTACCTCGTGGAGGTTCTCTTCTTTGGGGATGACATCCGCGGGGAAGCCCCAGCCGTTCTCGCCCTTGACGACCAGATACAGTGTCCGGTCAAGCTGACGATCCAATCGACGAAGGTCACCCTTCTTATCCGCCTCCGTGACACGCTCAACAGGGGGCTCAACGGGGACAACATCCTGCGAAGCAATAACCTCTGCATCATCACTAACGCGCACCTCAGCATCCTTGAGCAGCGCCTTGACAATGTTCCCCTGGTCACTCAGCTCATCCCCAACCCTCAGCTCATCATCCCATGCCTTGGAGCTCTTGCCATTATACACGCCCAGCTCCTTGGCAACCGTTCCCTGCCTGTCCTGGACCTTGATGTTCCAGTCCAACCGACGGGCCGTGTCAGGCTTGAAGTAGATGCTTGTGATGAAGGGTGTGTTGAGGCGCTCCTCGAGGCGCTTCTGGTAGAAGAAGAAGGCGTTCTCGAACGGATGCAGCTCCCGCGTCACCAGAGGAGGCCGCGTGAGGATCATGCCGGACCGGACGTCATACGGCGGCGGAGGGGCGCGCGCGGCCGCAGGGGGGGGAGCGGAGGTGCTGGCATCGCTGGTGGACGGGGCTGCTGGTTCTGCGGCGGCGGCGGAGTAGAGACGAGTCTGGAGGAAGCGGAGGGAGGAAGGAGAGGAGGCGCACCGGGCGCAAAGGCTAGGAGAGGCTGAATTGGGGGTTCATCGTGGTTAGTCCCGTGTCTGTCTATTCCGAGAATAAAAGAGGTTTCTTTTTTTGATAGTTGGACGAAAAGCGTCTCGTGATACCGCCAATTGGGGACGGGACAGCCTGAATTGGGTAGAGAAAACTCACTGGATAGTACGCCCCGGAAGGCTCTTACGCCTCGGCTCGACGCTGTCATTCTAGCTGTCTCCCTCCGTTGGGTTGTGGCTCCCGGTTTATAGAGGGGATACGCAGACTTGGGGGTGTGGTGGATGTTCAGCAACCTTCCCGCGCCTCGAACTTTTTCCTCTCCGGCTGGGACGAGGGGGGTACGTACCTCGCTTTTCAGCCTCAACCAGGCGGATGAGCACAGACAACCAGCCTCACATCCCCACGTTCCCAGCCCCAGCCCTGAACTCCCATGTGGCTGATATTTTGACACCTCAGGCACTAATCAAACTCTCCATATTGGCCCGCCAAAAATTCCCATTCCCTTTCTCTTCCTTTTTCCTTTTCCTCTCTCAAGGCACCCTTTCCTTATCGTCAAGACCTGTTTCCACCTCCAGAACGTCCTGATCATTTACGAGTGCCGAGAGTGAATTTCCGCAGTCTTTTTCGCTAGCGGGGCCTGCAGAGAGCTTTGTTTCTCTTCTACTTTCATACCGGGTTCTGTTAGATAGTTACTGCTGACATCTCTTGACGCCCATGTCTCTTGGCCTTTCGCCTTCGTCGCGTCTGTGCCTTCAATTGGCATATTCGGCCGCCGTCCAATCCCTCTTGACTAAGGCATGACGTGTGTCTTACTCCAACCGTGATCTCGCAACTCAATGACCTTGAATCTCCGCTCTGAGTCTCACGCAAAAATAGCCGTCCCACGATATTACCGTCGGATTCCATAGCCGGTCCCTCGACGGTAAGTTCCATAAGTTCGTGACTTGGCTACTGAACTAGCGTTGGCAGCTTGCCCGTGCACTCATTTCCTTGTTACTGGTTGTTCACTGGCGACCAGAGAGCAGGCTTTAAACGACAAGTCTCCCTCCCTCTTGATTTCCTAAGGTCTAGGGTCAAGAAGCTCTCTCCACGGGACGGTATTCAGACCCGAGCAACTTGCAACTAAAAATACATTTCTGAGCCAACTCGAAAGCAGATTGTGGCCCAAGATAAACGAGACCTGAGCAAAAGAAACACCTGGTCCGACACCTCGCTACCATAAAGCACAATCATGTCCGCCGTCAAAAGATGTTGGGGTATCAAACCATATGGACCATCCGATGATACCTGAAAACGCCTGCTAAATACAATCCACCACCTTGTTTTGTGATCAAGCTTGGAGCTCCGAGACGGCCTGAGCCACCTCTTTGGTGGCCCGCTTCTCCCATACTCGGCGGATTTCTTCGTTTAGCGACGCTATCTCTTTGACTTCGTCGTATAGTCTCCGCGAAATGTCGCGATTGATGGTTGCGTATTGCTCCGTCGTGAGCTTCCGAGCCCGCCAGTGCGGTCTCAACGCGCCTTTGACGATGTCGTTTATGTTCTTCTTATCTTCCTGCGTGATCACCGGCCTCGTTGGAGAGTGCTCCTCCCTTGTCACCGGCACCTGGTGTGGGCGACGTGGACGGGGTTGACGCAGCTCCAACGGGCGACTCTCTAGTGGCCTGTTTGGTCGTGTTTCCGAATCGCTATGATCACTGCCCTTGCGGGTGGGGGAGTAGTTCGCTGGCGGATAATTGGGTTGGATATGGGTGCTGAGTGACAGGGGTGGTGAGATGGACAAGGGTGGCGGGGTGAGGGACAGAGCACGAGGGCTGCTGTGGGCGGAATGTGATGGGGAAATGGCCGGTGAAGATGCGTCTATCGGGTGTCGCCATCCAATGATGGGCACCGATGTCTCATCCTCGGACGTGTTGCTCGGCTCGAGCTCTTTGAGCAGGGAAGAGACTAAGGGTGGATCGATACCGCCCTGACCGAGAGGACTGTGTCTGGTGGATGTGCCATTGGTGGTGGCACGTACATTCGAGGGACCAGCGGGTGCCGGAGAAGGCACGGAGCTCGAACCCTCACCGTTTTGCGTCGGCATACGCCGGGTCCGGGGTCGCTTGAGCTTGCGTTCGGGCTCCGCGGCGGGTTCTCGTGGCGATGCCGTCACGGATCGCACTTTGCGCTTGCGACCGTTGGTCTCGTCGGCCTCACGGGCACGATCGAACGCGCCCCAGGCTCTTCGCTCTTCCCAACTCTCCTGCACCGGCTCGGGCGCGGGCAAGGGGTGTAGGCGCTCACTGATAGCGGGTGGGATGTTGCTGGCAAAGGTGTTGAGAGCGCCAACGCGGCTGGCAATCTCGACTCGCTGCTGCCATCGCCGGAGTTCCTGTCGTTCGAGCTCCTGGAACCGACGGTATTGCTGAAGGTCCTCGTCCTCATTGTCATGGTTATCGAGGTCCAGATCGCTCATCTCGTAAAAGCGACCGGAAAACTGGCCCCAGGCGCCCTGCCACTCGACGGTGCGCTCGTGGCGGCGAGCCCTTCGAAGGCCTTGTCGGGTTCGAACATGGTATCCCCGAACGCCGCGACCGTTGGTGCGTCGGACACGCTGGGGCCTGGGAGGTAGCTCGACAATATCGGGAGATTCTGAGCCGTCTGTCATCTGGAAGAGATGGGCACATTCCATGCAGTACCAGTCGCCATCGGGAATAGCATCGAGCCCGACGCAATGGGTGTGATAGGCAGCATCGCAGCTATCGCATAGGAGGAGGACATCCTCCTGGTCTGCCGAGTTGCATATGGGACACGGGTTTCCTTGGTCTTCCTCCTCCTCGGGGTTCTCGCCTAGCCATTGCTGGACGTCGAATTCGGCGATCTGTTTCTTATCTTCGACGTGGTACTCGGAGATGGCGGTTCCTGCAAAATTCGTGTCAGCTAGCTGCTGAGGGATACGTGACAGCGTCAAGTTGGGCTTACCATCAAAACCGTTGTAGACACGCACGCAATGGAAGGGAGTGCGGCAAATGGGACATGTATTTGTCTTTTTGGCCCAAGAGCGAATGCATGCATCATGAATAATATGGTTGCAGCCATCGAGGGCAGCGACAATGTTTATGTGACTGGAGTCCTCTTCGAGGGGGTTGAATATGGGAGCGGGAGCGAGAGCAGTAGTAGCGGTAGCGGTAGCGGTGGTGGTGGTGGGAACGGCGGGTGTCGATTCACTGGCAGTGGCTCCAACAGCAGCGTCCTCGACAGTGATGGTAGCGGCAGCGTCGAGGGAGATGCAGGGGCGTGGCAGAGGATCCAGGCATATAATGCACTGCTCTGGTTCAGACATGATGCCGATTTCGATAAGCCAGATTGAGTCTTGATGGAAACATGTAAAAGGGGAATAAGAAAAAAGGAAGAGGCAAGAGGAATTCCAGCCAAGAAGCGGCGGGCGGTGATGATTGATGATGATGGGTGGTGGTCGAATTAGGCGGGATGGCTCGGTTTTGGGGGGGGCGAATGGAAGGGTCGGGCCTGGTGTGAGTGGTGATGTGTTAGTGGATGGTTATGGTACGAAAACGCCTGAGAGGCCTGCTAAAAGGATTGAAGGAAAGAAAAAGAGTTGAGCTGTGGAAGACCAGAGGCGGTTTTCGCGCGTGTTAGGAGGGTCTACTCGGGGCCAATCAACGGTCATCGGCGGCCGGAGGAGGAGGGCGGGCACTCATTGACCCTGCTTGGTAGGTACCTAGGAAGGTTCCATGGTTGCTGCTGCTAGGAAGGTACCATGCCTACGGAGTACTTTGCTGCAAGTTGCTGGCTGGCTGGCTGATGCTCATGCTTCTGCTGCCGCCGCCGCGGCTCGGGGTTTTGAGGCTGGGGCTGGGGCTGGGGCTGGGGGTTCTCGTGTTGTTGTTTCTTTGGCCAGTTGATTGCTTGTTGATGGGCGGATACGCGAGAGACAAGACCCTCCACGTCCAGGATAGAACGATCCCGTCCACTCCCCCCTTTGAATTGATCCGAGTTCAGAGGGTATTTGGGGTGGTGGTCTTGTCACGTACCTAACCAGGGATGGGGGGCGGTAGGGCGGCGGGAGGTATACTCCGTGATGACGACTGAAATGAACCGAACGTACCGTTTTTCTCTCTTTGAATCTTTAAGCACTGGAACCTTTTGTATTTGAACCGACTCCGTCAAGGTCTCAAGAGGCAACAAAGATATTTTGTCTTTTTTGTTGTTGTAATCCCAAGCAAGTATGGGCTCCAGGTACGTACGCCGATAACACACTCAAAAGTTCGATGTTGTAGGTAAATATCCTTGTAGCTCAAATGTCCGGTCTGGTGCGACTAAAAGGGTCCCTGCTTTGATGGAAGTCGTGGGTGGGGAATGACGGGAATGAAAGCCGCGAGGAGTCGAGTGGTGAAGAAGAGTGTGAGAAGAGTGTGAGAAGAGTGTGAGAAGAGGGCAGAGAGGGCAAAGAGGGCAAGAAGTTGACACGGACAAGCTAAATGGGTAGCAGGAGAAGCCTTGTTACCTACCTACCTAGGTACCTCTAGGTAGGAAGGAAAGGCAAGGCAAGGTAGAGTTCCCACAGGCCCTGGCGATGATGAATGATGAAGCGTCGCTGTCGTCCAGTCTCAAAGCCAAACCTGCAGTCGCTACCAGTTACCTTCTGACCTTGAAACCTTTGGGCACAAGGGTTACAGGCCAGAGAGGTTGTGCGGTGTTGTACATTAGCAGGGTGGGGATAAGGACCTTGGTAAGGCAGGCAAGGAAGTTTGTGATTCGAGAAGAAGGATATGGGAAAGAAGGAGAAAAAAAAAAAAACAGGTCAGAGAATTGACAAGAGTGAAAAAGTGCAAGACGAGAAGTCGAGAATGAATGACGGAGCGACGGGATTCCGGGATGGATGGACTTGCCCTGTCCTGTGCCTGCTGCTGCGTGCTGTGCCTGGCCTGGCCTGGCCCTTTCCCTTTCTCTCCGCCTGCCCAGATGGGAAGCCCCAGGGAATCTCTCCTACACGTGTGACCATCCTTGGCCAGTCGTGGGATGTCCTCTATTACATCTATTGTATCTCACCCGTTTGCCCGCCCTCTAGGAGTACCTCGTTTGTGTTATGAGTGCCGACCGGACCGCCTTCTCTCTTGCTGGCGAGAAAATGAACGAGGCGTCACCTGCGACACCGCGTGCACACTCCGGGATTGGGCCCTTCCCTCCCCTCCCCCCCATCCACCCATGGGTTGTTGACGAGGACGCACGCCCCATGTTTGGAATAGTGTAGCTGACGCTACTACGAGATAGATCACCTACATCCATTAGTTTGGAGGGGGGGTTCTCCTGATTTCCCTTTGGTCTGACTGGACGGGAATTCCTGAGTGAATATGCAATGCATGATGTGCCGTCGCCGAAAATGTCTGACTCTAGCATCCATCCGCCCCCGTCTCATCTCATCTTCACGTCTTTTCGAGGGTGTTGCCGTGCGCAGCGTCGTAGTGGTATTGATGATTACCTAGTCCGTGAACTTGACAACTGATCACCGCCTCCTATGAACGAGGCGGAGCGAATAAGACCCCTAAATGGCACAAGGCATCGGATTACATACCGGTTCTTCACCGATCTCTCTCTCTACGTCCCGCTCGGGCGATTGAGGCCTCGTGATGGAGCTTGCCTTGGGCTTGGCTTTCCCACGGTCGGTAGCCGCACTCCCCCCATTCCCGATCCCCTCACAGATCGAGGCGCTAACTCGCTCTGCACTTCATCACGAGTCAATAAACAAACATACGTAGTACTGTAAATATTGTTGGGCGTGCTCGCCACTGTTATTAGGTCGTGGAATTCACTCAAAACATCTTGACGTTGTATTTCATGTAGGTGGGTAACGCACGGCGTCCATACCGAAACTCCCGTCGTGAATAGGCACCTTAGGCGGCGCTTAACGGGCCCAGCGTCTTGTCGTTTGGCATTTGCCCTCATCCCCTAGACCATGTTGTCAATATAATACCCGTGAATTAAATCACTGAGTTGTCGTGGCTAAAGATCAAGGCTGCTTGGTTGCTCTCCTGATCATTCTGCGTTTCAGCGACCAACGTCGGGCAAGTATCCCGGTGCTAACTAAATGAGCTACTAATAGAACTCACCCTTCGTATCAGCCAACGTGGCGAGCTGAATATCGTCGCGATGGCCGTGAAACACACATCGTGCATTTCTTTGTTGTTTACTTACACATTACACACAATAACCTTTGTTTTTCGCCTCTTCCTTTCTTTTCTCAGCCATCCTGTGCTTCTCCTCACAGATGCCGGCCGGAACCGTGAATGTGTTTCGGCTTCGGGTTTGGGGTGCGGCGAGGACCACGTTGTTTTTGTTCGATGCGCGTAGGGCCACGAAAAACCCCGCTGCGCTACCCTCGGGAGGCAGGGAGACCGGGGCTTTGTTGGGTCGGTCATCCTGGCTGTCTGGTCCTGGAGCAATGCCGCTGAGTCAATCAACTTCCACACTTGCGGTCTCATGTGTATGGCCGGGTGGGCCAAGCGGGATTTCGTCTTTGGATGAACCAACCACTCGTCGTGAATAACTAGGCTGCCTCGATCAGTTCCCGAGATCCTTTACAATATCCATGATGACGATGACGATGACGATGCTCGTGGTTGGTGCATCGCTTCTCTCTAACCCTCCGCTGCGCCCAGGCCATCCAGAGGGCTAAATCCTGTGACCGAAGATTAAGTCGTCGGTCGCCCGGCTTCGATCCTGAAAGGGGCATCACAACCCGCAACATGCCCACGCGTCCGGACCGCTAGCGCTGGTTGGCCATAACTTCACACATCGTGGGCCAAAAACACATAATCCAGTTTCTCTCGTTAAGGGTCTGAGACCATGCAATTTTTTTCTTCATTGCTAATCGACCGGCCTCTATGACCGAAGATCGGGTGTTGACGTCCAGTTCGTCAACTCGTAGTGTAGGCACGAAATCCATGACCCCCCATACACCAGACCGAAAAGCAAAGCCGTTTTCCTCCTCCGCTAAAGTCCACTCCTTAAACCTCAGCAATCTCTCGAAGACGTCGCAGAGTCGATCGCATGGCGGCGGCAGCGGGGGTGCTGTATCGCGGTTAGTCCTCGATCCAGATCGACGCCAGGGCCTCGTGGCAGTGGGAGGAACGCACGAAACGGTGTAAGCGCCACCAGCGATGGTGCGCTTGCAAGACTTGCAGTCCCAGATACCGGTAGCTTGTCGTCGGACGGTGACCTTGCCGCAGAAAGTGCAGGTGTACTTGGCGTGCTGGGTGATTTCCATCTTCTTCACCTGCTTTCGCAGGGAGGCACCGTAACTGCACACCAGAATTGTCAGTCGCTAGGGGTTTTCTCATATACCCCCGGGCGCTTGTTGAATGTTTGTCGTTTCGGACTCCATATGCTGCCCAGAGTTGTCACGACCGCATGCGCCCAACAACCTCATTATCGTTTTCGAAAGTTGCCATCCGTGTAGGCATGGTTCCAGGGAACAGGACAGATCGTGACAGACTCTAGGTCGCAAGAATCGAAATCGTTCTCGAAGCGCGTCGGCGATGGGGTGTCGTGGGACTTACCGGGTACCATATTTACCGCTGGAGTCATGTTAGCACTTATCCACGCCGAATCAATTGAACCGAGTGATACGTACGTCACGCCGACCTTCTTCGTTCGCTTGGTCATCTTGGAGGTTTATGTATGGGACGTCTTGGGGAGGGTGAAGACGGAGAGATGCACAGGCGGAGGTGTAGTTTTTCTCGGATGCGGTTGGAGGCTGACGCCGAAATTGAGAAAGTTGGATTGTGAATTTTCCTTAGGGCAAGCACGTGAGGGGAAGCGAAAGAAGGAGCCCCACCATTCTATTTGGTTGTTCTGCTGCTGCCATTTTCCCAGAGATATTTTTGGGGAATATTACGGAAGAACCTCGGTTGAATTCAGCTGGAATGTGACCTTGTTGGTGCTGGAGTAAATCCTGGTGCTTCAGCTGCAAATCTCTATGGAGGAGTACTTCCTGCGCGGCTGGGACAAGCCGTCTGTCCGCACACCTCCCGCCCGTGAGGTGTCTTATGGAATTAAGAAGAGTGATGGTACTTTTCCACCGCAGTTGCTTCGAATATGTGCCCTCAAGTGGGAATTCAAGCTCGCCCTTCATCAAACCTGATTTGTGTCGACTACACACTAAGCACACGAGGGTGTCGTCAAGGCTTCATTGGTTGTATTAAGATGCTGATGCGGCTGAATGGGAAATGCATACCCCCTGTAGTATGTACACGGGTAGACGTCGGTGGGCCAGTTTTTCTGTTGCACGACGTCGCCTCTTGGCCAGGTTCGGGAGGCCTTGATTTTTGTGTCAAAGTAGGCAAGGCATCATATGTGAATCTCTGAGACATTTCCCTCTTCTCGTTTCTCTCCCTTCTGGTCGAGTTTTGTGAGGGCCAAGCTGTTCCTCTCCTTCCGTTTCGTGCGACCTCAGCTTCGACATGCCGTTCATCAAGGAACATGATCGTCGGTACGACCTCGTCGTTTTCGGAGCCACAGGTGAGCGAATGGACTGGTTCTCGTATATGAACTAGAGGACAAGGGCATTGACCAATTCGTGAGGCTACACTGGTAAATGGACTGCCGAATACATCACCGGTCACTTTGCGACAGATCTGAGATGGGCGGTTGCTGGCCGTTCGGAGTCCAAGCTGCAAGCCATTGTGGACGGCTGCAAGAAGCAGAACCCTGACCGGCTCCCTCCAGGTATGTTTGGGTTTCCATTGATTCCTTAGCACGGTCATCGAGTTCGCTAACCAACGCATACCATAGCCATTGAGGTCGCTGGTTTGAACGCCGAGGACTTGAACGCACTCGCAAAGAAGACCTGTGTTCTTCTGACAACTGTTGGCCCGTACTCGCAGTATGGCGAACATGCCTTCAAGGCCTGTGCTGAGAATGGCACCCATTATGTCGATGTCACGGGTGAGTCTGTTTGGGTTCACAAGATGATCAAGAAGTATGAGGCGACGGCCAAGAAGACTGGAGCCATCTTGGTGCCCCAGGCTGGTGTCGAGTCTGCACCGGCGGACCTCTGCACTTGGGCCATGGCGAAGGCCATTCGCACCGAGTTGGGTGCGCCGACCAAGGACGTAACGGTTTCCCTTCACAAGATTAGGTAGGATGGTGTTCATCTGGCGGTGATGTAGAAGAAGAGTTGACTGACCGAGAAGACAGCTCCACACCATCCGGCGGTAGTATCATTACCGTCCTGTCCTTATTTGAGCACTTTTCTGCCAAGGAAGTAAGAGAGGCGTGCAGCCCGTATGCGCAGTCACCGATTCCTCACGCGGAGCCCACGAGGCCAAAGAGCTCCATCTTGGAGAAGGTCTTTGGTGTGCGAAGTATTCCTAATCTCGGTCTTCTGACAACGTCTGCCATGGGGTCGACTGATATAACTGTTGTCGAGAGAACCTGGGGTCTCTTGTCTCAGACGCCGTCTCGCAAGAATGAATTCTACGGACCCAACTTCACCTGGGCCGAGTACTACAAGGCCCGCAACTGGCTTCATGGCGTCGTTCTCCACTGGATTCTCATGGCGGCTGCCATGTTCCTCGTCTATGCCGGTCCTCTCAGGGAGATTGTAAAGAAGCGAGTCTCCCAGCCTGGCGAAGGTGCCTCAAAGGAAGACGCGGAGAGGGAAGAGCTTGAGTATCGGGGAGTTGCGTATCCCGACTCCGAGAAGGTCAAGGGCAAGTTGGCCTTCTGTCGATCATGGCACCGCGGTGGCGTCTACCATGGTAAGTGTAGCGGCCTACAAGGGCCAATTCCTTCATGACTCCGCGATGATTCGCTGACAATCGGAAATAGTGACGGGAAAGCTGCTTGCTGAGATTGGGGCGACAATTCTGGAGGATGAGCTGGACCTTCCGGGCGGTGTCTATACGCCAGCCTGTATGGGACAGGGCCTGATTGACCGAATGGACAAGGCTGGTTTCAAGATTGACGTGAAGATTATTGATGCATGAGAAGGGTTGCCTTGACGGCGTGTGCTTGTCATGATTGGGGGTGTGACGGAGCAAGATCGATCTCAGCGTTGAATGACGGATAGGAGGAATGCAAGGTATTATTAGTAGAGTTCAAGGAGAACTTTGTTTTTGGTCAAGAGAGCAATTGAAAGTATGAAAATATTGAATAGAACGATTTTCCATGTAAGCTGACTTCCGGATATGCTGCAACGGTGTTCCATAGTTTATAGTCGTCCACCACCTATCCTGACCAAGTCCAACCAGCATAGGATGGAAGACCTCACCTTGTTGGCTGGCTGTTACTCCGCCTCCCAACTAGTCAAATTGGGTTGCCTGCACGTCCAAGCCATGTAAGTCCAGCGAGGTGGCTAGGTCAATTGCCCTGCAAGGCCCCCCCCACAGTAGCTGCTTTACAGTGGGCTCCAGGTGGGCGCTCAGTGAAGTGGACCTGGAACAGTTCCATGCCCGCCCCCCATCCCCGAAATTGGAGAAAACCTTTGGGGAGAACGTCATCATCAGTCATTCCCTTTGCTTTGGTCTGGGACGGACTCCTCCCTCCAAGCAAAAGAACTCTTCATCCGACATCACCACTTTATGCCCCTTGTCATCATCCATTGCCGACGTTAGTCCCTTCCATTCATCCCGTGTAATCCTTTTATTTTTTTCCTATTTCGTTTCCGGTACGCTCTCCTAGGGAGCGATATGCACAACCTACATTGATCGCATACGGCTTGTCGGCCCTCTCGTCTTCTGATCTGTGGTACATCATCTCCAACTTGCTAAACGTCGTCGCCAATCCGAACCGAAAATGGAGTCTCACACCACCGCGTCCGACCCGAACACCGGCGAGGATGCGCCTCTGCTACCTACCACCGAGTCTCGCCCCAAGGGAACACGTTCTGTTACTTTTAGCGACAACCCTGTCACAAGGACCATCGAGCCGGCCCGACCATTGCAGCCTCGGAACCCTCAACACCATGCGCCGAGCACATCTGGATCCGCCAGTAGCAGCAGCAGCGGTCCTCCGATGCTGGCCGCACTGAATAATAAGTTACGGAGACGCCACAGTCAGGGCGCAGTACCTGCAGTTGCGCAATTGGCCATCGGGCCCAAGATCGGCCCTCAAAGAAGCACCAAGAAGACGGAGAAATTGAAGTTGTTGCCCAACCCCGACCTGGATGAGGCAGAGGACGAAGAAAGCGGCAGAGATGTCTACTCCCAATACACCCGAATCAAAGATCCCACCGCGCGCAGAGATGCTGCTCGGCTAGGCAAGGCCGATCGAAACCGGCTCCCTCGCGTCACGGCATATTGCACCGCGAATAGGTACGAGATGGAGGCGCTGATGCGATTCCTCAAGGGGAGGGGGAAAACGAGGGGCGCGAACCCCAAGCTCATCGACGAATGCATATACACGCCGTACAATTACCCATCCAAGCCTACCCGCAGTCGCGATCCTGTGCAGAATTATGAGAGGCGACACTCGACTGGCGGTGACGCAATGGATGGGACGCCGCCGCATAGGGAGGACCTGATTGATGTCCACTCCAATGGGCACGACGCCGAGCCTCCGAATGGAAGTGCCGATCACAACGGACATTCGGAGCCTGCCAACGAAGATCTCTTGGGGCCGAGTCTGGGCAACCATAGCCATGTGGCGGAGAACCCCGACTTTGATACACAGATCCACACACCAGAGGTGTTCCTGTTCGATTACGGAGTCGTCGTCATATGGGGAATGTCAGAGGTTCAAGAGGCTAGGTTCCTCAAGGAGATTGCCAAGTTCGAGACAGAGAAGCTTGCGCCGGACGACGTCGAGGTCGAGTTGTTCAATTTTTACTACACGCGGGAGTACCAGGCCCGTATCTACAATGACTTTATCACCCTGCGCGACAAGAACAACTACATGACCAAGCTGGCCATCTCCCACGCGCTGGCGCAAAGTGTCAAGGTAAGTTGTTGTTGTTGTCCAAATCGTTCCCATTAAATCATTGCTAACCCAGCATTTGCTAGACCTCGCTCTTTGAGGAGTTGATCGCTTCCACCGTCGATACTTGCAAGGATATCCCCACGCAGATAGCTCTCACGGGCAAGATCGCACTTAGGCGCTCGCAGATCAACATGCAGATCGGGGAGCTGTTCATCCTTCGCATCAACATCCACCTCAATGGCTCCGTTCTCGACACCCCCGAGCTGTTCTGGGTGGAACCCCAGCTGGAGCCCGTATACCAAGCTGTCAGGAGCTATCTCGAGATGGACCAGCGCGTTGGTCTTCTTACGGAGCGTCTCGACGTCATTGCTGACCTGCTTGCCGTTCTCAAGGGAGAGCTGAGCCACGGCCACGATGAGAAGTTGGAGTGGATTGGTGAGTCACCCGCCTCTGGTCACTTTCTTGAAAGCCTGGATGGTACTAACACTCGCGTCCTAGTCATCATCCTCATCGCAGCCGAGATCCTCGTCGCGGCGATCAATATTGTGGTGGATTTATACGTTGGAGAGTAGAATCCTTGATATCAGGAACCTTGTATTCTCCGTTTCCCTTGCTCTTTTGTTGTTATTGTTGAACGGCGTTTACTGGCAATCGGCTTGCGAATGTATTTCCTTTCTCTCTCGAGTTGAGGGACCGAGACAAAACCACGTAAAACGTATGAAATCGGGAGTACCGGTGCAAACGTACAAAAACTAGGTATTAGATAGACGGCTTCGCGGCAGGGAAGAGCGAGAAGACGACGACGATGCGCGCGAAGAGGTTGTTCCCCTTGTTCTGTCATTTCTTGTCTTCTTCCCTTCTGGATGGCTCAAAAAATATTATTTTCCCATAATCTAACAGACACCCCCTGGATAGCTGGCTCTATAACTCGAGCCGGTACGTGATGAAGAAACCAATTAACCCACCGATAACGCCTCCCCAAACAATGCCGCGCCCCATCAAGGCACAACTCACTCCTCTGACTTTTCGCCTGCTTGGGCGTCCTGGTCCTCAGTGTCCTCACCCATCTCGACGTCCTCGTCTTGTGGCGCTGGCTTGCTTTCTTCAGCCTTCTCCTCTTCTTCCTTCTCCTCTTCTTCCTTCTCCTCCTCCTCCTTCTCCTCCCCCTTCTCCTTCTCCTCCTTCTTCTCCTCTGCTGGTGTCTCCTTCGGCTCAGGCTCCTTCGCCGTTGCCTTTTCATATTTGGCTTGGAACTCTTCCTTTTCAGCCTCGGGCAATTCCTTCCATAGACGTGACAGCTCTTCGTCAATGTTTACTTCCGTATCGCCATCGGCAGCCTTGTGCTTCTCCTCCAGGCCTGGACGGGTCTCGGAACAGTATAGTTCGAAGGCATCCGCAGGTTTCTTGGCCGAACTCTCAACGCCGTTGGCCTGAGCATCCTTGGATTGACCATCGTTCGGGTGGGAGAAGGACTCGGAAGCGGGGCCCTTTGTATCGGCATCGGGCATGGCCGACTTGCGATGTCCTCTCTTGGTACGAAGGGGCTTATCCTTGGGCTTGGGAGTGTTAGCAGCTGCTCTGGTTGGGAAGTCGAGTTGGTAGTCCTATTTCGGGGTTCTCAAGTATCAACATTGAACCGGGCGCCGAGCAGAGAAGGACGCGCCGACAGGAAAGCGTGGGAGCAAAACGGGAGAAACGAGAGAAGGAAAAGGACATGACCATACCGTCGGCGGGGGGCTAGGACTGCCATCAGAGTCCTCGACATTGGTGCTCGTGCGCTTTGCGAGCTGCTCAAGCAAAAAGGCACGCTCGATTCGCAGCTTCTCGACCTGGCGCTTGATTCGGGCAAGCCGGAGACGAGCGGCATCATTTGCTTCTTCGACCTCGTTGGTGCGATTCTTGAGCTGAACACATTTTCGTCGGTAGGCCTCTTCGACGGAGGGCGGTAGGGTGGCGGGGATTGCTGATGAGCGAGGAGGAGGAGCAATGTCAGCTTCCGGGGCTTTGCGCTTGAGTGTTGTGATGGGCATGGTGGATGCGATTGCGATGACGGACAAGACTCCGTCGCGATCCTGTCTAGAGGTTTTGATGGATGTCGACGGGATCGGAAGAGGGAGAGGGTGGGAAGGTGGATGGGCGGGAAGGTAGTTGTCGAGAGAAGAAGGAGGGTGTGGGAGGAGAAAAGGATGGTCCAAGGGCGATGATGCTCAGCCTTGTCCGTGAGGTGGGCTCAGATCTGGCTGGTGTCTGTTTGGGGGACGCAAGCCAATGCAACCAACCACGAAGCGAGGGCATTGACGGAGAGGAATAAATAGCACGCTTACCAGGCATGATGGGATATTAACTACTAAACTACTAGAGGTATTAATACCGTGTTTAAGTAGGTAGCTACGACTCGGGCGTTAATCGCCGGTGCCTGCTTGTTTTTTTTTTTTCTTTTCTTTCGCGATGAACGAAAACCAAGGTTCGACCGACGGGCGTGTCCGGCGCGCAATCAATCGCTGGCGCGTGAATGGATTGACAGTTGACAGGAGTGTAGGTAGGTACTTAGAGCGATGGTACTATTATTCGAACTGCTATGCGCGCCAAGGGCCAATGGACTTGATATATGAGAAATATGGTTATGGTGATGGGATAGAAGACTGAGGAGTGTTGTTGAAGGGCTTGACTGTGAGAGGGAAGAATGGTAGGTAGGTAGGGAGAAAAACAAAAGTACACTGGGGTGCTCAGGGTATGCGTGCGCCATCGCGAGCCGCGCCGCCTCCTGGTAGAAGGCTCCAATGATGAGTTGTCGATGCCACTAACAAAGGAGAAGCCCAGCCAGCCTGCAAGCGGCGACACGCGCCACCCATTTCAGCCACGATCAGTCAAGCCACTCTGCGACGAGGCTGGAAGGAGAGAGCTAACAGTCTCAGGGGGGTTTTTGTGGCGTTGAGATCCAGGGTTCTTTGATGTTCGAGGGCACCTAGCAACGACAGTTGGAAGCAGGCAGGCACCTGGGAAAGGTACGTACCTACCCACCAAAAAAGTCCACCGCCCACCCAAGATTTTCTAGCAACGTCCACTGGGGCAGATTGTGAAAGCTGCTACTACCAGTCGAAACCCCCCCTCCTCCTCGAACGTCACCCTCGACTTCCTCTGGACACCGCCACAGCAACACCAGGAATCGCCGCATCCAGCGCGCAGTGGCAGCCAGTATGTCGCTCAATATCCCCAAGGCCCCCAACTCGGGTCTGTTCAAGCAAGGATACAACAAGTATGTCGTCAACCCCCCTCCTCCCCCCCTTCCCTCCTGGCCCTGACCATGGATGGGAAGCTCCCCGCCACGTCTCCCGTCAACTTCATGTCTCGACCGCGCTCATATCAGCGCGCTGTATCATCGAAACCTCCTGCTAACGTACTATCTTCCTCTTCACCAATAGCTACGACTCAGAAGATGGCGCCGTTCTCCGCAACATCGACGCCTGCCGGGCCATCTCCGATACTGTCCAGACCTCTCTCGGTCCCTATGGCCGCAACAAGGTCGTCATCAACCACCTGCAAAAGATGATCCTCACCTCGGATGCCGCCACCATCCTCCGCGAACTCGACGTCGTTCACCCCGCCGCTAAGCTCCTGGTCATGGCCAGCCAGCAACAAGAGGCCGAGATGGGCGATGCCACGAACCTCGTCATTGTCCTCGCCGGCGAGCTGCTCAAGAAAGCTGAGGATCTTCTGCGCATGGGTCTCAAGACGTCCGATATTGTAATTGGCTACGAAAAGGCTCAGAAGTTCGCTCTCGAGACCCTCGAGGAGCTCGAGGTTGACAAGGTCGAGGATCTGCGGGACCAGGAGGAGCTCAGCAAGGCCATCAGCACCGTCATCGCCAGCAAGCAGAACGGAAACGAGGAGTTCCTCTCCGAGCTCGTCGCTGAGGCCGTCCTCGCCGTGTTGCCCAAGAACCCCGCCAACTTCAACGTCGACAACATCCGTGTCGTCAAGATCATGGGTGGAAGCCTGGACCAGAGCAGGGTCGTCAAGGGCATGGTTTTCCCCAAGGAGCCCGATGGTTCCGTCAAGAAGGCCAGCCGTGCCAAGGTCGGTGTCTTCACCTGCCCTCTCGATGCCAGCCAGACCGAGACCAAGGGTACTGTCCTTCTACACAATGCCAAGGAGATGATGGATTTCACAAAGGGCGAGGAGTCTCAGCTTGAGACTTCCATCAAGGAGCTCCACGACTCTGGCCTGCGCGTCGTTGTCTGCGGTGACCGAGTGGGTGACCTGGCGATGCACTACCTCAACCGATATGGCATTCTTTGCATCCGAATCCTCAGCAAGTTCGAGCTCCGAAGAGTGTGCCGCGTGGTCGGTGCCACACCTCTAGCACGGTTAGGTGCTCCCATGCCCGATGAGATGGGCAATATCGACGTTGTTGAGACCCTCGAGATTGGCGGCGACCGAGTGACCGTGTTCCGACAAGAAGACGAGGTCACCAGGACTGCTACTCTGGTCCTCCGTGGTGCAACCCAGAACCACCTCGATGACATCGAGCGCGCCGTCGATGACGGTGTCAACGTTGTCAAGGCCATCACTCGGGATCCTCGACTGGTCCCTGGTGCTGGTGCCACAGAGATCGAGCTCTCCGAGAGGATACAGGCCCATGGTGAGACGACCCACGGTCTGAGCCAGTACGCCATCAAGAAGTATGCCGAGGCCTTCGAGGTTGTGCCCCGAACCATCGCCGAGAGCGCTGGTCTAGACGCGACCGAGGTGCTGAGCCGATTATATGCCGCCCATGCCAAGAGCGAGGACTGGGATGTTGGTGTTGATATTGAGGTGGGTTACATCATGTTTCCCCTATCCCCTGATCTGAGTGGGAGAACTCCCCTTGCTAACGATGTGATAAACAGAACGTCGAGAACACCGGCACCCTTGACGCCAAGGCCGAGGGCATCCTCGACCTCCTCATCTCCAAGCAATGGGCCATCAAGCTTGCTACCGAGGCCGCCCGGACAGTCCTCTCCGTTGATCAGATCATCGTGGCACGACAGGCCGGTGGTCCGAAGCCCCCAGGTCCCAACCCTGTATGTCCCCCTCCCGAGCCATGAACTTCCTCTTGGTCATCACCACTTGCTAACTTTCGCTTATAGAACTGGGATGAGGACTAAGGGTTGGCGAGAAGGGACAATGGTCCAATTGTATGAAGAAACCCCGAGGGAAATATGGGTAATTAGATATCTGGATGGATGCAAAACAAAAAATAAGCAAAGGCGGCGCAGCAGGCATTTTGCCCTGTGCCCAGAACCTAGAACACTACCTCCCAATAAGGGCAATCAAATACCACAAGGACAAATAGACCCAACTAATCAAGGCCTCGCTTGATGAGTGACTGATGGTTTACTGTGGTGGTTCACATCGGCCCCTGTGCGCCACGGACATGTTTTTGCTTAGAAATGACTGCCTAGTAGTTGTCATGATCACTTCTTACTTAAAGACGGAGACAGTGACATCGCGATGGCAATCGGACATGTGTGAATATTGAACTCGTGGAATTGCTCAGCAGCCCGCATACGTAGCTAAGTGAAGACCTATATATAGACAGACATATGGATATATATATCTCAAGACGAAAGACCAGATACGGCGACGGTCAAGACCATTCGACCATCCAGCACATGAATTATATCATACAGGAGAAAACAAGACCGAGGAGCGACTGACGCTCATGGTCATGGAGCAAAAAAAGGAGTAGAATCAAAACAGCCCCGGCTCTTCAAGCTCCTTCTTTTAGTTGAGAAAGGAAATTGCTCCCCCTTTTTTTCTCTTCTCCCTGTCCGATAAAACCAAGAGGCATTTGCGTGTCCAAA
This sequence comes from Fusarium robinianum, assembly GCA_013623725.1. Lineage (NCBI taxonomy): Eukaryota > Fungi > Ascomycota > Sordariomycetes > Hypocreales > Nectriaceae > Fusarium > Fusarium robinianum. The sequence goes on along the minus strand of JABFFI010000974.1, from coordinate 30,064 downwards.
ATAGTATGATGGGAGGGATGGCCCAGCCATCAATCCAAGGACTGATCCAAGATGCAAACAAGAAAAAGAAAAGGAAAAAAAGAGGACACCTAAAGCATGAAAGGGGTGTGTTGGATGTACACCAAATCTTCACGAGATAATGGTGGTTGGGGGGTATCAAACGAGTCCCTCTATGGGAGTCGAGAGTTGGTGGTATAATGGGTGGTGACATGGTATCCGTGTTTGAGCAAAAAAGAAAACAGGAAACAAGCGTGTGCGCCTGAGGACGCGTGAGAATGCATATAGAGATGATGACATGGGGAAACATCCAGGTGATAAGGTCGTGATGGGTCGTTACACCAAAGCCGGGGGAATCGAGACGCCAACTTCGCCGCGCCGTCAAATAATGCTGGAAGAAACCAGTGATGAAGGAAATCGGGAGGACTCTTTTAGGCCTCCTCCATGATACCGCCCTCTCCGCCGCCCTCCTCACGCCATTCTCGGCTCCTCTCCGTGAGGCGCTTCACGCCGTTGACACGGCTCGCCCAGAGGCCTTCAATGGGCGTCCGGAAGGTAAAGGCACGCTGGGAGCTAATGACACCAATGGCCTGCAGGACAGCCTTGCGACTATCGCGACCAAAGACAGCAGGGTGCTGAATCCACTCGAGGCTGCTCTCAAGCTCGGCATCAAGAGCAGTCACAGTGGTAGCGTCAATTCCAGTGCCGAGGCCGAGGCCGTCGTTGGAACGGCTGCGTCCCAGTTGCCCAGACGGGAATCCGCCGGGGCCAGACGAAGTGGCCGAAGCCGGAGGGGAGGGGCTGTGCTTGCGATCAGGCGTGGTCGCGGGTCCCGGGGAGCTATCGCTGCCGGGGTGCGGTGTCGAGGGCGTCGACTTGTTCATGGGGGGGATAGGAGGCAGGCCGCCCTTACCAAGACCTTTAAGAATAGATCGTGTCTCATTAAGGAGAGTGTGAGCACGGTCATGCTGACCGCGGCTCACCAGGGTCAATGCTCTAGTAAGCATGTCCGATGTGAGCAACTCCATACGTCGCTGGACGATGCTCGGGTGAGGGGGAATAGGAGGGTAGTTCTGCCACGGCTTCTTGGCACCGCCACTTGATGGCAACATGGTGATGGCCAGCAAGGATGGCCGAGGCATGTGGTTAATGGTTCCATCCCTAAGGATATCGCCCCAGGTCAGATCGGCCTGGATAAGGGGGACTTCCTCAACGGAGAGAGTCCTCTCGGCGTCGTTATCCATGGAGCCTCCCAGAGCCTCGAGGCCGGAGACGATGTTGTCCCAAGGGTCCTGAGGGAGTTGCTCCTGCGAAGCGTTGTCAGGGAGAATGACGAGCTGGACAAGCACATCGCGCTTGTCGCCGAATCTGAGGTCTCCAAGCGAGGCTTCCGCGTCCCTACCCGTCGCTCGCTTAGTGATCTGCAGCGCGCCGCTGATCTTGTGGAACTTGGCAGGAGATCCCTCCGGCAGCTTGAGCTTGAGCTTCACGTTCTGGTGAGACAGGGTCTGCATGCTTCCGAGACATCCAGCGAGACACTCTCGGAGCATCATCCAGTCCTTGACGTATGTGTACGACGCCTTGGTCCTGGTCGAAAGCTCAATCATAGTATCAGGCTTGTGGGTCATTCCGAGGCCAAAGGAATGGATGGCGATCTTAGCAGCTTCGGCCCTGGAGACGACAAAATCCACGCTGTCTGCATCAGACGTGGAGGCATCGCTGATGAGCATGATAGAGGCGATGGGGTTGTTGTACTTTCGTTGCATAAGGAGGTCCATTGCAACGTTGCCACCCTCAACCACGTCAGCTCGGTGACTCTTCTGACCCACGGGCTTGATGGCATTCAGAATGTTGCTCCAGCCAGGCCATGCCTTGGTAGTCATGCCGACGATTGGGACGCCGCCTCCGCCTGAGCCAAAGGTCACCAAGCCCATGCGATCCCGCTCGCCAAGAGTGTTGACCATGAACCGAAGGGCATCGCGAACGAGGTTAATCTTGACCCCCTGCATAGAGGAAGAAATAGGAACCACGACGACCACATCGATAGGGACATGGATAGATTGGGTAAGGACGGGGCTCTTGGGGAAATTGGTGTACTCGGTCGGGGCCGTGGTCACCGAGCGTCCACCACCCCAGGACGAAGCGACCGAAGACACCCTCTGGGGGCGCGAACGCTGCCAGTCGAGCTCGTCATCGGTCTCAGACTCTCCACGGTCGTACTCAGAGCTCCGCACGGGAGATGTCTCGACGGCATTGAGATCCAAGAGCGCTTGCTGCCAGAGCTTGAGCTGGTTGCGGTTCTCGAAACGGAGGTGGAACTGAGGCAGCTCAGCAACGGACAGGCTCAGAGTAAGAACGTTTTCGTCGATGGAACCGGTCTCGGACACCTCGTTGAGGTGCTTCTTGATGAGGATAGAGCCCTTTAGCGTGCAGCGGGTGGTCTTTCGGGGGGCGCCGTTCTCGTCCCATTGCTGCGCTAGTTGAGGTGGGAGCTTCTTCTCCTTGACGCAAATGAGCATCTCAGCGAATAGGAAGCATTCCAGCTCCTGCCAGGAGACCTTGTCCTTGCCGACTCGAAGGGTGCCATACAGCCTCAACTTTCCAAACCTGCAAGATAGTCAGAACCCTCATTGGCAATTGAGAAGGGACGGGTTGAACGCCAACGCCACCGTTACTTACCTGCTAAAGTCTAAACCGTGCCAATTGTCTACACGGTTGCGCAGGTTCTCTGTCATATCCTCCAAAATCTCCACCGACTCGTAGGGGTAGAACCGTGGTGCGCTTCGGGCAGGGGAAGGCGGACGACCGTAGGACTCCTCGGCGCGGCTGGGGACAGGTGCCGGCTGGGGAGCTGGGGCGCCAAGATCCTCGGGGTCTGGCCGCCACTTGTTGTCAGGCACCTCAACGGTGACCAAACAAGTGAGGGTTTGTTGCTGCCGAGACCGGTTGAGAGTGGGAAATTCCGAGCGAACGGTCACAATCGGTGCCGGAATGGGATTGCGAGTGATTGCACGAGGGCTTGTAGGGGTGGTCTCCATCGCCTGGACGTCGTAGTCATGACGTCTAGGTGGACCACTCTGGGTTGTTTCGGGATATCCCCCTGACGATGCGACTCCAGTAGCTTCGCTGTCGCTGCGAGCGTGTCGGGAAGGCCCGTATCGATCAGATAGAGCGTCTCGGCTATCTCTGAGGCTGCCCCTAGCAGTGCTATCACGTCCGCCAGGGTGTTGCGGTGGCATCTGCTGTTGCATCTGCTGTTGCATATGTCGTCTCTGGTTGCTCTCGAGACTAGGTGGTCGCACGGTCTGGTTGTCCCAAGGGGTTGCCGTTGGTGTGGGTGTAAGGTTGGATCTGGAGTCTGTGCCGGCTGAACGGACGATGTTGCTGATTTTCTCTGATTCGAGGTTAGCAACTAGACCAGTTCTCGTCACCCAAGTCTCCTTACCGATATCAATGACATTGCCGCCGCGGCTGGTATCGAGATGCAGGGGCGCATCACATGATGGGCAGTATTGTGAGTCGAATTCGCGGATAAACTCGTAAAAGCAGGCCTCGTGAGAGACATGGGAGCAAGAGAATTGTAGAATTCTTTCACCGCGGAGTGTGTGCTCAAGAGGCTCCTCACACACAGCGCATTCGCTTCCAACAAAGGTGCGCTCTCGTCGCGAGCGACTTCGATCAGTGTTGGTACTCATGACGTTATTATCGATGCTGCCAACCCGGCGCGAGGAATTGCTGGCTCCGGATCTCACAGAGGTGGCGGACGAGTTTGAGCCTTGGCCGCGAAGGGATCCGGCTTGAATCGATAGACCTAGAAGGGTGTTAACACAAAACGAACAGGTACAGGACCAAAACGGATCATGTAGTGCCAGGGTGCGGCGAGCGAAGATTCCGCGGCGAGAAGCACGGGATCCAAATGCGCCAACATACCTTTCTCGGGGTGTGTAGGCACGTCCGTGAAGGACTTGCTAGATCCTGTGCCAGTGCGAGGCCGTCTGCTACTGGTCTTGGACGATCGCAAACCGAGCAGGCCTAATTCGCGAAGGTTCGCGGTTATTTCTTGGTCGTCTTTCAGAAATTTGCTGGAGACTGAAGGTGCGTTGTTACCCGAGTTTTTGTGGGATCGACGAAACATTTATGTGGGAGATGGGTGTCGTGGTGTATCGCTAGGATGAGGGAGTGGCTAGGGAGACCACACAAAGAGATTGTGATGCTGGGCACTTGTGATTTTGTACACGCTGCAATGGACGTGGCATCTGACGCAGGGCTATTGGCGTAAAGAGAAGAATATTAAGGGCTCGGATCTTGGCGTCGAGAAGCGAGGAATGGTCGCGTAGAGTGGGACAGAAGAACGGGATCGTGTTTCGGATACTCGCAGTAGGCGATTCTAATTAGAGCGTAGATGGCGGGGACGTCCTCAGCATGATGCAAGGTCCCAGAGTCTCCGGAGCGGGAGAGAGATGCGGTCGATTGCGCGAGTGCGCGCCCGTGGGGGTTGGGTAAAGGCGAAGGTCGGTCAGAGACACTCCAAGATGGAGGTTGAAGGAACGTTTGCGGCGGTGCGATGCAATGCGACTCAACACCCTTGTTCGGACCGCTTCGTTGGGGGCCGGATTTCCAGTGTTGGGATCGCCGTCTCGAGAAACCCGTCAAGAGAAGGGAACCTAGGAGGAAAAGAAGAGAGAGGAAACCGTAGGTCAAACGGGAACCGGGCGGAGGATTATGAAAAGTCGTTGAGGGAATTGAGCGTGTCGAGTGCCGTTCCAGGGCTTGACCGTTTCGCTTTGTGTAGCAATGGGCCGCTTTGCGTGGGATTTCGTTGCTTTGCGATGCGCCGGATTCCGATGCTTTTGCTTTTTAGCAATGCGCGATGTTATCCTGACCCTTGATGGTCACTCACTTTAGGAAGTGACCCAGAATCCCAACTCCACTAACGGCAGAAAGAAGCAGCCACAATCGTCTCACCACGGCAATCGTCAGACGATGTCGTTGCTTTTTGTCCTCGTTGTCTCGTCCGATGAAGAAGTTTTGGCGGAGAGTTGGAGAGAAAAGAGTCGTTGGTGACGTCTCGGGTGTTGGTTCCAATGTCTTAGTGAGTCCCGTTATAGGCCTTCGCTTGTGGCTCTTGCTTCCGTCGACCTTGGTTTTTCTTCTTTTTCTTTTTCGTCTCCCTCTTCCTCGTGACAGACAAGAGAAAAAGCCGTCAGAAAGTGATGCAAGGGGCAAGCTTAGGCACCTTGCGTATCTATTAGGAGCGAAAAGGGATGGTCGAAGGAGGGAGAGGAGGAGAAGGGAGGAGGGAGGGAGAGACGGTTTACAGGGAAGGAGGGAAGGAGGGCAAAAGATAGGAAATGGAAATGACGGGGTTATCAAAGCTTTAGTCAAGAGCCAAACCAGAGGGAGGAGCGACGGGCGTAGCGGGTTATGGCGACTTTTATTATCCATGGGGATTTCATTTGCACCGTACGACCGGGCCCATCAACATGTCCGGGCTCCTTACTAGCAACAACCTCAACCTGGCCCGTGGGTGCTCTCTGGTGCTGTTTTAGTGCTTGGGACGCTGCTTTGGTGCCGCTGCTTGTTTGGTTTGGTCAGGTACATGACGGAGCACATCCTCTTTAGAAGCTTGGGGCTTGCCAGGTTGTCTGCTTGTTTGGCTTGGGGTGGCTTGCACCAGGACGTTGCCGCCACCACTTCGTCGCCTTCTACGGCCCCCCTTCTCCCTGGACGGATTCATGGGCTTCCCTGTTCTCAGGATCCATGGACGCATGGTCGGTCTTTTCTGCTTGGTGGAGACCCCTTAAGCGTTGACCCCCAGGCCCCGGCCCCCCCCTTGTCCAGCGTCCAGAGGGCTCCGCGCAGGGGCCGCCAGGGCCCCCCAGGGCTGTGCTCTGAACCACCACCTAGCCCCACACCTTCCGGGGACCGCAGCGGCTTCCCCCAGCGCCCCCCCCGGGCGCCCTTCCTCATCCATGGATCCGTTCCATCCCCTCTCCTACCTAGACGTGAGCACCAAGCCCAAAACCCCGCCCTCTTCCAGCAACCTGGGCTTCCAACAATATTATTTCCAGTATGGGGTGGCTCTCGAATAAAAGTGATGGGGGTGATGGATTGGACGGGAACCGTACCTAGGGAGATGCCGAAAGAGGCGGGCCAACCGCCGTTCAGCAGCTGCAGGTAAGCTAAATTCGAACCCCCTTCGGCAGAAAGGGTCCAGAGATATTCATATTCTAGAAGGATACCTGCACCATAATTAGAAGGCGAATAAAAAAAAACGAGGTTCCTCATCCGGAAGGCGACTTCAATTCCCGCCTCCACTTTTGCCTTCTTGACTCGCCAACCTTGGGAGGCATGTCACTCAGCACGAACCCAGGTATCCAGTCAGGTCTCCAGTCAGGAGTGCGACCAAGAGCCAGGGCTTCGAAAAGCCACCAAGCCAGGAGGCCCAGGGACCGGCTCTCGGTAGGGGCTCGCAAGCCTCCCATCGTTTGGGCTAGCGAGGGTTCAGTGAGGGAGGGTCCTTACCTGGACTGAATGCCTGAGGTCAACATTGGCTTGGGTGAAGAACGAAGTACGCACTCCTTAATCGTCCTGCTTCTCACCCAAGGGCCCCTGGCTGCCCAAGTGCGCCGGAGTCAGTGAGGTTATACGTATGTACGAATAGCACAACAGAGTCGCCTTTACGGAGTCATGAGCTTCTTTGGTTAGGGGTCTATCGACTGAGTATGGAGCAACGGCACCAAGTCTGCTACAGACGACGTATCCATCCACACACACACACGGGATAAGGTACTTACCTATTCGGAGGTGGCTGTGAAGGATTCTTCAAGAGCTCGCCGTTACCATTAGTGCTTCGAAAATGACGGGGGCGGCTTTCAGGGGCTCCCTCTCTCAACTCGGCCGGAACCTTTTTTTCACGTGGCTTTCAACGGGGTCAACAGCGACGATCACCTCGTCGAAAGGACGTCTTCTCCGGGATCACCACCCCAGGGTTATCTGACAGGGCCCTCTTCGTTAGGTAAGATGTATGCTTCCCATAGATGGTGCGTTTTGGGCTTCGTCAATGCAGACTACGTATGTAGTTGTGATCACGTCGGGTGAATTGATACGGAGGGCGAAGACGGATGTGAGATGGCGGCATCCGCTTCGAATAACATGGGCAGAACTGTTGGTGGTTTCTCTCTTGTCTCACTTCACCCAACATACAGGGAGACCAAGCCGCTGCGAGACGCCACCGCTGTAGTACTGGTTTCGACTCAAAGTCCCGTCCAGATGATAGAATATCTCTCAGCGCAAGTCGGCCGCACGGGCGAGGCTGCAGGTGATGCGGCCAGGTATGGTGCATATAGCGTCCATTGGCGAGCCACATATCTCCCCACAAAGGACGGAGAAGCATACCGAAGTCATCGCAATTGGTGGCAGCTTGTCCGAGCGCAGAGCTGTAGTTGAGTCGACAGGTTTGTTCTAGAAATCCACCAGAGCAGCCCTTCCGCCATAGCTTCGAGGCAGGCAAGTCAGTGGATAGACCCAAGCGTAGTGTTGTGTTGTTATCCTTCCTCACTGTGGTCCGTCCCGGTGACCTTGGAGCACGGTCATCAGTCGTAATAGCTTGACAAACCCATCAGGCATGGCCCACGCTCGAGATCGACAGCCGCAACGGGTCAAGAAAAAGCCCGGCAGGTCTAGCCTCTGAACAACCCAATGCTGCTAGCCCCGTCCCAGCACTCCCCACGTCCAGATCGATTGATCGCCCAATATCCACGGATAAGATGTCACTGAAGCACTCACAGTAACAGCAAGAACCTCAGGTCTGATATTGGAGACCGGGATATCGAGAGCCGGTGACACGGAAGAGGCATGGAGCACGTTGCAACGGAAACGAACTGAAGAAACAAGTGACCTGCATAATGCACCAGAAAAAGCAAGTGATGGCGTTTCAATGTAACCGGTGAGGCGCTCCTGTTTGAAAGTTGATTCATCATCAGTTGATGTCGGTTGCTGAAGCCACAGGTAGTCAGTCAGCCAGGACGGCGAGGCGTGGTCTAATGGCAGCATTATTGAGGCAAGGGAAAGCAAAACCAGAGTCATGGGAACTGAAAATTGATCAAAAGTATGGAATGAAGAAAAGGAAAGCATCGTCATATGCCTTGCTCTGTCAGCTTGATGGGAAAAGCAAACCTCGACGCACGTCGCAACTCGCCGAGAGCCCCTCAGGTTCATTGCATCCCCTGCCATCTGATATGTGGCCGCGTACTGGCCTGGACTGGGCACCAGATGGTCACCGCGGCGATGGTGATAACGCAAGCAACATGGCGATACAGGGCGTCTCAAAGTTTCCCCTACTAGTGAAACTCGTCCCTCGTCAGAGTTGGCAAGCATGATTCTTCTCACGAAGACAAAAGAAGCAAAAAGAGGGGTGAGACACGGTCATGACATTTCAGGGGTCAGCGGGCTCTTGGTACCGACTTCGGTTCCGTTCTGAAACGCAGAAGCCTCCTCCGCAACTGGAGGAGAGATGGATACGCCACGGAAAGCGTGGCATCACCGTGGAATTCGTTGTGCTCTAATTCGGCCTCTAGCCTACTCGCACTTGAACCATACGCAACATGCCTAGGTATGTACGGCGGATCTCCCGAAGACTGCTTGATCAGGCAGGACCAGCATGAACTCGTACTTCCAAGGGCAGAACTGCGTACGGAGTACTCCGTACGGCGCGTACAGTGGGATGGATGGCACTGCCGATAGTGCGCGTGTTAAGGGCATCGTCAAGAAGACGGCGTCGTCCGACACCTGCCATCCCAAGGCAAGCATTGATGGTGGTGTCCCCTTGTCCGAGGGTAGTCGACAGGGATTAGAAAAGGAGGCGGTTGGGCGGATGGTTCCCCGGTATGCATCCGCGCCAGGAATCCTTGGATTGCGGCCGATGCCCTCCATCGAAGACGCAAGATTGATGCAGCCGCTCGGTCATGGCTCCTCCAGGCTCTTCCAGGCTCTGAATCTTCCAACGTCGGACCATCAGAACAGGGCTATCGCGGGGAATGGACAGAGAGGTGGCAACATAGGACCGATGACCAAGAGTCCTGTCTGGCCTGTAAATCTCCAACGGCCGCCGGGGGTTGTCAGATGAACCAGAAGATGCATGGAGTACCTAAGTTAGAAATGATGATCCGGAGTTCGTATCTCCAAAATCTTCCGGAGTAGGTACGGAGAAGGAACTTGGGAAAAACTGACTGAGGGAACGGGAATTGGGACAAATTGGTATCCCGGGTCCCGCGATATTGTGCATGGGGGCCGCTAATCCTAGAGGGGCAGTAATCTCGTCAGGGTGCTCCCACGAGAAGGACCAGAAAGCCCGCGTGGAAGGTCCCTGTGGTACGGAATCCCGCGCGGTGCCTTCCTCGCATGGCGATTCATAAACCCGTACCGGGGATGTCTTACCTAATCCTAATGCGACCTAGCTCTGACACCCTGAGGTGCGGAATCCTATTCGGAAATGAGATGCTCGTTCTTCTCTTTCCCTTGTCTTGTTGTGGGCTCTATGAGCTCACAGGGCTATATTCAACCGCCAAACTCGCGTCGATATCACGACAATAGTTGAACCTGTCTCTCGTTTCGGTGGCTGCAGTATTGCATCGGTACGCGTAGTGCCCCCGCTCGAGGAGGGAGACGACAGCCAAGGCGGGATTCTCATTGTTTGCTTCCACAGCCGGCAACCATTTACAGTCATCCCAGCAATCAAAGTGTCAACGACGCACCTAGCTTGCATACGGCAATCGGTCTAGGGAGCTTCCGCTCGCCACCGCTTTCCAATTGCACATCAAGTCCGCCTAGGCACTGATGAGACTACTCCAACTGTGGACGTCTGACTCTTGATGCAGGCGAGACCAGACGAGACGAAGCCATTTGACGAGGTCAGACGGGCAGGAGCTGGGATGACAGACAACTGACACACACACGGACGCAACCACTTGATGCCTCGCCAATCGCTGAGAGGTTTCGAATTTGGCACTGCAGCAGAAGAGCTCAAGACACGTCAACCATGACATCCATACGAAGAATGTCTCGTTGAGACGAATCATCTTGGTTTATCTCGAATTGTGTGGGCAGAGCGAAAGAAGGACAACTAAACCTCTCGGACAGATCACAGACACACACCCACAAGAAGATAAAATCAGCAACCAAAGCCGCAGCGAATTCCAGCGCCCACATTTGCAGCTTGATTCGCTCGGGTGTGATCCCACCTGTTGACGACCGTGTACCTCTTACATGGTTACCATCAAACAGTTTGCCCAATACGCCCGTGGGTTGTTTCAATGAGTGTCATAAGACTCTCAACCTCCACATCGCAGGAGAGAACTCACCAATCTCAGTAACCAAGACGGTTCACAGACATGACTCCAGATCATTCGTTCCCTCTTCCTCTGCCAACAGGTGCCGGAGACCACGTCTGACTGCCGCTCGCGCCCCTTCACCACGGCTCCAATCATGGTGGAATAGCTTCTACTTCCAGAAGCTGGGGGTTGCCTGCTGGGTCTATCAGGCGTCGGTACAGCGTCCGAGCGCAAGCGGAGGCATGTGGATGGCATCTCCCAGGTCAGGGTTGGCATTGACTGGATTTTGCGCTCGCCTGTCCATGACTAGTCCATCATCTAGCATGAAGAGGGCTTACCCGCCGTTATTATTACGGTGGCTCTGGCGGATGCCCTCTGGCGGATCCCACACGACTTTCCATCAGTGGGATCGGGAAATCGCGTCACTTAACGGAACTTGTTCAGGTCTGCCATCAGCAGGAGTCGTCATTGACAAGCCGTCCCGACTGTATGGTGCTGGACCAGACATCGCCCGCCCCTTTTGTGGTTTTTCCGCCTTTCGAGAAGGATTCCTGGATCCATATCCCCCAGCTCGGCCAAACTCAGACGCCACATCTTCCTCCGCGTCTTGGGAGAAACTCGCATATCCAACCAGTTCAGATTGCACGGACCTTTGACCTGCAGCGGCCTCGAGCTGTTGTGCGCGCGGGTTTCTTGTGGCTTCCAACTACGTATAGTAGTACAAGTAAAGCCCAAGACCTTGTGGGCACATCCATGTGGCTTTGGCCTCCAACGTCGATGCAAGTTGGCTCGGGGATGATCGCGGTGGCGTCCCGTCTCTAGTCCGTCCACCTCTGGAGACGAATCAAGTGCCCAAGACGTCTGGCATCGACTGGTTGTTCAGCCTGAGCGTCCCCCAGATTGCAGATCGCGCATTTTGCTCAGGCCTCCACGCATGATTGCTTTTTTGCTTTTTGCCGTCCCAGATACGATCTCTTTCCTCCGCATGCATGGGATCTTGGCGGACAACCGGGCCATGGCAATAGTGAGGAATAGATCAGGGCATACGGAGCACTTCGTGCATACCCCAAGTGATTGATGCCCATGGCCTCGCCACAGACCAGCTTGGTCACGTTTTTGCTGCAATCTTGCTTTTTTTTTTTCTTCAACCTCCATCCTTTAAAGCGACGACAGCTGATAGCTATGGAGCACTATAGACCACTATCTCATCTTAGTCTTTGCTGACAACACCATCTCATTTTCCCTAGACTACCGACCGCAGCAACGCAGCTCACCCACAGGCCCTGCGTCCGGCTCCGTCAACGCACAAGGCACTCGTCGACCGCTGCCAAGGCCCACCACGTTTATCGGCCAATGCTCATGGACAGCTACCAGTTGATTGATTTGCTATACGCGCGGTCTCCCGGCTCGACGCTTGGGCCTATCTTTGTAGGTCTTTCCTTTCACTGACAGTTGCTGTCACACTGCTCCCACGTGGCTGACACGGCTCACGGGCGAGAGACAGAGCGTTGCAACGGGCAATTCCTGAATAGTACCAACTGGGTGTGTGTGTGTGTGTCGGGGTTCCGATTCTCCGAGGCATTCGTTAACGCCCCGAATATGTCTCTACCTAATGCATGCTGATCATCAATACTTTACGGAGTACCGAGGACCACGACCAGACTTTGCTCCCAAAGCGCGAGTCGGCGCGCCAGGCACCTCATTGCCTGTGTCGATCTCCCGAGGTCAACAAGTTTTTATGCATGAGCATCAGGGACCGGCCTGCAGTCGGCAAATGCACCTCTCAGCCAGACTTTCAACAACGCCGTTACAGGTAGAGAGTTCGTGGTGCAAAACATCGTACTATGCATCCTCCCTTTTGCCCTTTCCATTCATCATGCCTGAGATTATGGATGAACGAAAACTCAGCACACAAGGCCCACCTGATGGCGTATCCTACATGCGTTGGAGTCAGTGACACTCACAACGGTAGACGACGGGAATTGTGCGTCAACCCGCTCGTCCAGACTCCATGCCCTTCTCGGGTAGGTTGGAGCGGTTGATGTTGCACCCGTCTCGCCAATATCGTTTCTTCTTGAAAACTGCTGTTGGGTTTGGGATTCGCAACTGACTATAAGTGTCCCATTATACATATACTGCAGGGTCCTACACACTATTGATTCAGACCCATCCCCCTCCCATCCGTCCAGAGAACTCGGGCCCTTTGTTGAGTCCTGATGTGGTCTTCCGCGCGTCTGCAACGAGATGCCAGTCATCCCCCCTGGGATGGTCAAGGCACATCTCCTACAGACATCGCCTTACGCTCAGCTTCTTCAGTGGCTGGTTTCACTCTTTCCATCCGATGTGTTTGCTATGTTCCTGACTGCAAACGTTTCATGGCTTCCCCCCTGACAGGGACCGCCCACCGTCAAGGTTGGGTTGTCATGGTAGCTAGTAGGGCCTTGAGTCAAGGACCAGGGCCGTGTCCGGTTGTCTCGAGCGTCTCGAGCGTCTCAATCGGGTCACAGCCCTAGAAATGACGGTCCACCTCTGAATCCACCCCGACGCGGGGAATTGCCGTTGTTGAATCCAGCCTGTTCTCCCGACTGCGCATCTGCAGGCCCGTCATCCTGAGCACATACATATGGATGAGGCGTGGGTGCTGTGGTCTCCCGGTTCGTCAAAAGTCCCCGCGCCCTGTTTGAAAACCAGGGACTACCAACGTTGTTCATCGGCAGCAACTTCTCAAAGGCACGGCCGCAGTTATCGCCTCTAGCCCCGACAAGCACCGACCATCACCAGATGAGACCCACAGGATCTCAACCACGTTGTGACCTTGTCCCCTGGGTAGCCGTAGGCGGGAGGGTAAGAAGCTTGGTGGTGCAAGCGGCTCCGTGGTTCAGTGGCCCCCTTCCACCAAGAGCGAGTCTAGTGAGCATTCCGGAGGAGAGGCAAGATGATCCCCTATGTGCGTGGAGATACTAGGGGAGACTATCATTTGAGTAGGGTTATCACCAATTTCGGACGGATCATATTTTACCAGATGTCTTACTGATCCGGCCCCTGTCCATATTAGTTGGGCTATTGAGGCGCAGTCCTCAGATGGCGTACAGGGTAGTTCGGATCACTGTTGGGAAAGATGGTCAATTGAGTCTTCCTTCGCATTTTACTTCAGGTTATATCTTAGACAGTATTCACTCTTGGAGTATTGTGGTTTACACGATGATACTTTAAACGGATAGGCGAATGTACATGAGAACTAAGTTTGTTGTTATTTCGGACGAACGCTGGTGTAAAACCAACCCATCCTCAACTATGTTCCTGACAGCATCTTTCGTCGACCCTGGTGTAAAACAACAGACAATAATAGTGTAAAGATCCCTATCTCAAAGCCCCTCAAAGCCCAAGAAAAGGCGAACAAATGAATTTTAAAAACTCCAATAGCAACTACCCGCCATCTATCTCACGAAAAACCCTGCCCGTGGCTGAACAGCCTCGCGATTCCTCTTGAGAAGCAACGCCTTGGAACTCCTCGCGTGCTTGCTCAGTTTCGGCGCCATCCTCTCATCAACCTTCTTCGCCACGCGATACACCGTCGACCCGAGCCTCTCGTCCTTTGGTCCCCGGTCCTGTCGCGCAAGCGTCCTCTCTACGGTAGTCACCCGTCGCCTCTTGGGGCGTGACGTCGCGACCTGGTCTTCCACTGTCTCGTCCTCGCTCGACGGGTCTGTGAGGAACTCTGCGGGGAGAAGGTTGGGCAGCGAGGCCTTTTCAGCCCGTCGTGCTTGGGTGAGAGATCTAGTAGGCGCAGGATCTTTAGCGTCGGCGGCGTCGGCGGCCTTGGCTTCTTCTTCTGCCTTCTTGCGCTCCTTGGCCTGTTGCTTGAAGAGGGTGTCCCTCTCGCGGCGTTTGCGCTTCTGCACGGCTGCTTGCCTGGTCGGGGTGTTAGAGGAAAGGTACAATGGCGCGTGATTCGAAAGCAAGAAAGTAGGACTTACTCTTGAGCGGCCTTTTGGGCTGCCTGGGAGGACTTCTTGACCTCGGACGCTACCTTGGTCGTTGACACAGCCTCGGGAGCCTCATCATCACTATCCTCCTCATCCTCTTCTGGAGCCGGCGCCACGGGCTTCGCGGACACCCTGGGCGCGGGAGCCGGAATCTTAGCGTCGTCATCATCTGTGAAGACCTTCATCGTGCCCTGCGCCGACGTGACGGGGGGCTTTGTTGACTGGGCGACATCGCCGTCCTTGGCCCTCACTGGAAGTTCCTGTTGCGGCTGGGCATCTGGGGCCGATGTGTCGGCGGAGGGTTCAGTTGGGACATCCTGGCCGGACTTTCTCTTGCGAGTTTTTGAAGGGGCCATGGTTGTAGTTTGGTATGGCAAGGGGGTTGGTTCCAGTTGGTGAGCCTTGAAGTGGCTGCTTGAGGATATGAGGTGAAGTGAGGCAGAGTATAAAGGGTGCGTCCGTATGTTGGGAGAACTCAATACGTAAAAAAAGTACGCAAGGCAAAGTATTAGAAATTCAGAGGGAGAGAGATGACTTGGTCAAGAAGTGGGATTGTTTGGTATTAGGATGAGAGTGTGCTTTTGGTAGGGACATCATCCACAGGCAAGCATTGGAAAAATCAGAATCTGAGGCTGGTTTTTCGGTGAGCCTTCTCTCACCTCGCCTGTGGCGGATGTGATTGGCCCGTACACCTGTGGCTTACCGTGGATCGTGTGGCTGGAGCTTCCTCTCAGCCTCGACGACGATAAATCCCGAGACCCGGAACCACTCATGAGTCTCTACTTTAACTACCTACCTAGCCATTGCAACCATTTGGCATTGAAGAATTGGATATAAGGCCGGGCGATAGAAATATCCTCCTGATTGCCTCTACCGCCCAGCATGTCTCGCCACGCCAGCACCCGTCAGCTATGCTGTCGACTCTTAAGTGCCGGCTCAACTCCCACGCCCTCGCTCCCATCTCTAGCATCATCAGCTTCATACATTGGTCGTCTGAGCCGGCAATCTACCCCTACATCATTCCAAACACGGTCGTATGCCGCACCGCGCCCGCAGAAGAGGCGCGGACCCAGCGCACCCCGAGTTGCTATGAGCAACGCCGACTTTCATGACCCGCCGGTGCTCTCGCTCGAGGCATTTGAAAGAGCAAAAGAGAGCAAACTTGACTTTACCCTGACGCGAGTTCAATATCAGGAAGTCCTGAGAAGATTTTCAGAGGCCGTCAAGGGGGGCGCCTCGCCGTGGAGCGTTAACCTGATGAAGGGGGGTAAGGTTTCCTCAACTGCAAGCAGATGGCGGGTAGTTGGAAGCTGACACTCATTCTATAAGACGACCCCCTCCCGCCGTATATATTGTTCCATACTGCCTCCCTACTCAACGGGTTCGAAGTGAAAACGCTACCCATCCTGAAGTTTACGCTCGCAATGTGGGCATCCGCATCGGAGATGGGCCACGTCAAAGCAACCATCTCGCTGAACAAAACGCTCAACGTCACTAACGCCTGGCAACTCATGGCGGCACCCGAAACCATAAAGAAACGCTTCAACAAGCTCGTGAACGAGGCCAAGGACCCCGACGCTTTAACAGTAGAGGGTGAGACACGCTTCCTGGCGGGCAAGTACGGTCCTGCAGCCAGGATCCTCGAGCACGCCCTGTCCAATGAGTCCTTCGAATTCCGCCCATTTTGCCTGGAGTTCCTCGGGAGGACGTACCTGAAGCTTGGGAGGACGGAAGAGGCGGTCGAGTTGCTTGAGAAGCCGGACTGCTCGACCGGTAGGGATGCACACCGAGAGCTAGGGCTGGCGTTACTGGAGAGAGATCTGGAGAAGGCGGAGAAGTATCTCTTCATGGCTGGCATGGGGGGGGCGTTTGAAATGTTTAGCGTCCTGTCTGATGTGGCGTTTGGGCGGGAGGCGGAGGCGACTGATGAGAAGACGAGGAGCGAGGAGCACCGGTGGGCGATGGAATGGGCACGGCTGGCGGATATGAGTGCAAAGATTTGAGAGTGGACGCTGTGGATTTAGGCTGTTTTGGCTGTTGTTGTATGATACTGCCATTACCTATTGGCGTCTGATACTCACCATCGATGTAGATGTTTCATTTCTACCTCCGCCGCCGCCTGGCAAAAGACAACGTCTTCTGCTTCTTCACTGCTGCCCCAAAGCGGCTATTCTCGACACCTCGCTTCCCATTCGCCCCCCCGGCGTTATTCCTGACCGAGGACGTTCCTTCACCCTCCTCACTCGCCTCATTATCACCAGCTCGATCCGCGTTCTCTCCACCATCACTCTCCAAGTCACCCTGCATCTCACCCTTCCCATCCTCAGGAAACATATCTCGCCACGTCCCGTCCAAAACCCGACCATCATTCCCATACAGACCAACCCCGTACGCCGTCTTCATAGCAGCCAGACACACCGTCCGCCTCTCCGCAAAGTCAAACATGGGCTTCGGATACGTCCCCTCCTCGACATCGGTCAGCCCGTCTCCCTTGATACGAACGCCAGCTTGCTTCTGGTCCGAGAGGGGCGCCTTCCACGGCTCGTAGATGTACTTGGCGTCCATGTCCTTCAGCTCGGGGATGAAACGCCGGATCAGGTCGCCATTCTTGTCCCACTTCTGGCCGAAGGAGATGGGGCTGTAGCAGCGGAAGTACTGCGAGAAGAAAGCCGTACAAGAGAGCCATTGCCAGTTACCGGCGTTGCATGCTGGCTCATGATCGAGCAGCCACTCCTCAAAGACTTCGCAGCCGCGCTCCCAGTCGATGTAGCACCCGCCCCTCGTGAGGAAACAGGCGACGGAGTGACGTCCCAGATGGTGAATCCAGCCCTCCTGCCTGAGCTGGCGCATCAGCGCGTCGATCCACGGGAATCCAGTGACACCAAACTTCCACCTCTTGAACCAGACCTCCGCCTGCGCCGAGTCGACGTGGTACTCCCCTGTAACAAGCCCCGTCGACGGGTCCCTCTTGGAGGGCAGATGCCAGGGGATGAAGCGACAGTACGGATTGTTCGCCGTCTGGGTGAAGACTGGTCCCAGTGCCGCTTGAGCTGCGAAGTACATGTCCCGGAAGAGGAGCTGTCCGATAAGACTCTCGGGCGGAGTAGACGCTCCCGACGGGTAGTTGTCGACGACGTCGCGGACGCGCCAATAAAACTCCCGTATCGAAAGGGCGCCAAAGTGCAGGAACGCCGACAGCAAGGTCGTCGACGGCGGCTCGAACTGGGCGGGACTCGTCTTTGGCTTCTGAAAGGTTGCTGTGTATTTCCGATCGGCAATGATCTTGTCGAGCGCCTGCAACGCAAGCGTCTCGCCTCCACGATGCGGCGTCGTCGCCGACGGAAACCCCAGCTCCTCCATCGTCTCAACAGCAAAGTCCCCCTTGGGTCCTGCTATTGCACTGTACCCGGTATCCTTCTCCGTCCTCTGCGCAGCGTTAAAGTCCGGACTAGTCTCTGGCTCATGACGGTCAAAGTCGACGGGCATCTCCCCAGGATCAGGAAGATGCGTGGGCGCAGGTATCGGCTTGCGCACCTCACCTAGCTTTCTCCCTGCGGCTTGAAGTTGAGTTGTGGACATGGTAGGCTTGCCGCCGTGCTTCTCGACGATACGGTCGCTGTCCCAGAGAGTCCTTCCGGAGCGAACGATGACCTCGACACCGGCGTCCCTCGCTGCTTGGGCGACAATCTCATCTCGTTCACGAGCGTAGCTGTCTGTGTCCTTTTCAAAAACAAGGTGGGTAACGTTCCATCTCTTGAAGAGCTTGGGAAACAAAGTCTGAGGCCCTTCTCTCAACACAAAGAGTTTGGATTTGGGGTTGATCTTCGTGATGGAACGAGAGAGGTCATTTTGACAGTCCAGCCTACGAGATTTCAGTCAGAATGAGCTATACGAAAAGAAGGATAAAGATTGGAAATTCTCACAAGAATTGCCACCGATTCAAGCCGCCTCTTGCACGGTAAACGTAATGGGGATCCCAGGTAAAGATGGGCCATAGCACAGCTGGGTCGAGGTCCAAGGCAGCTTTGAGAGCGGGCGAGTCGTGTAGCCGTAGATCCGTACGGAACCAATAGATGACGCGTGCCTTGGCCATCTTATTGACAGAGCGGAGGAAAGTTCATTATGTGAGGGGGGAAGGAAGTGGAAGTGAAAGTGGAAAAAGAGGATGAAGATCGAGTGGCTGATGAGGCGAGACAAAGTTGCTTGTTGTTGATTTATTTCAGAGGAGCAAACGGACAAGTCATGATGTCAACACTCACCTTAGTCTAAGAGCCCCCAGCCGCCACGCGCTGATATGAGACATGGGTACCAACAAGCGCTTGAGATTATGTGCAAAGTTTTATGATTATTTAGGGAAATATACATGAAAAGACTAGAACGAATGAATAATGGTCGAGTTGATACAATCACTTGGCCGGGGCCGGTTCCACGAAACCACACGGGTAGCAGTCCATGTCGTACCAAAACGGATTGCTTGGGGAGCCGATCGAGAATGCCTCGAGGATTTCACTTCCATAAAGGTAACACTCATTGCCTTCATAGGTGAAGCTCCTGCAAGGGGTTCCGGTAAGATCACGGCAATTTTCGTAGCACTCGCGAAGGCTGTTGCCGTTGCCAAGTGCGAGAGTGGCAGGGTCACCCTGGGCGAGCCTCACTCCGCAATACGCATCTTCTCGAACCACACATGCATTCTCTGACGCAGATGGAGACGCAGACGCAGACGTAGTTGTCGAAACCGGCAGAGGCGCGGATGGCTCAGGCCCCGGCGAGTCGAGGCAGAAGCAGTCCAAGTCATAGTAGACCCCCTTGGGAGTGTCATCGATGAAGTTGGGATAATTCTCCAGTGTCTTGGACCACAGGTCGCAGGTGTTTCCGCCCTTGAAACCGAACATCTGGCATCCCGGGGTGTTGCGACAGGCCTCCACGCAACCGTCGAGACTCGAAGCCGGGACTGGGCCAAGGTTGTCATTGGGCATACCGTTCATCTCGCCTCTCTTGCCGCAGGTTTCAGTGCCTGGGGTGGCCACTGACACTTCGTCGACGAAGATGGAGGTACGGAACCCAACACTTCCAGAGCAACTGAAGGTGAGGCTGAGTGGACCGGAGCTGGCTGATGGAGTGAAGGACGGGAGGGTGATGAGGCGGAACCGCGGAGTGAAGACCTGCCCCGGAATGATGTCCAAAGTACCAACCAGTTCGCCGGTGAGAAAGACCTGAACGTTGCACTCTGCGCCAGCCTCGGACTGGGTGTCTCGCAGAGCCCAGGAAAAGGAGACAACATGCGGTTGGCCCACGACGAGACCAGTGACTAGCTGGTCGATGGCAGCGTCGTTAGAGGGAGTGATGGCGACCTTGCTACATTTCCGTTAGTACGATTGAGCAGCGTGCATTCGCAGGTCGAGACTTGGGGATAGACTTACACCATGCGGGAGCCAGATGGAGGTTGATATTCAGGTTGGTTGATTATTTCGGCGTTGTACAAGTTTTCCCATCCATTGCCCTCGAAGCTCCAATCCGAGACGCGATTCTCCATGATGGTCTTGCCGCATGCTGGTGCGCTGGTCGTCGACGTGGCCGTGTTGGAGGCGGAGTCCGAGGCAGTTCCCGGGGCCGTTTCCGAGGCCGTGTCTGAAGCCGTGTCGGTGACCGTAGCTGAGCCAGAGGTCGTGCCCGAAGTAGTGTCCGTGGCCGTGTCTGAACCCGAGGCTGTGGAACTAGAAGTAGGTTCTTGGAAGTCCTCGCAGTTGAAGCAACCCATATCATACAAGCCGGGGCCTCCTGGACCGTCCATCAAGGCGTTTTCCAGAGCAACCACGCTGTAGAGGTTACAGTCGCCCATGCCACCAAAGTATGCGATGCTCTCGCATCCCTCGAAGTGGTAGCAGTACGCCGCGCATTCCTCAGCGCTGTTCCAGCCATGGGTTTGGGCAATGCGATGCGGCTGCTCAGGTTTCAATCTACTTTGCAACTCACACGTTCTGCTGTACGGCGCACGCTTGGTGATGACCATCGTCGGGATGACCCGCGTACAGACGACGGACGGGGCAGAGGACGACGTAGTTGACGCCGTAGTAGTCGACTCGGTTGCAATTGAGCTGTCATCGGTGGTCGAGGTGGCCGAGGTTGTCAGAGTATCCAAGGTTGTCGACAGGGACGTGGACTGAGAGCTAGAGTCCGTCTCGGTACCTGTCTCCGAGCTCGAAGACTGACCGACTGAGATAGTCGACGTGCCAGAGTCGGTCGCCTGTGTGGTGGTAGACGAAGTGAGAGAACTGGTCGTTGGTATACATGGGCCAGCATCGACTCCCCAGAGAGCGAGGGCCGCAAGACCAAAGGCAACGACCTTGGAAGAAGCCATCATTGGTTAAGGTGATGTAGAATAAAACGAGTGACTATCACGCCCAAGACGACAAAAAAAAAAAGGAAGAACGAGAAGAGCGTCGAAAGTCCATTTCTCCCCCGTTCCACAAGGGCATATAAGATAGAGAGGACCACCCTCCCCTTTCGGGGACTGTGGCTTGGTCTCCTGCATCGCAACGAGCCCATTTGCCAAATCTTGACGTTGGGCCCTGGGTCCAAAAGAGACCAGGCGCTGAGTCGAGACGTTAGTTGGTAGCGATCAGTAGTGCAGAGCCCTATTCCCTAGTTGGCGACTCAGGAGACTAATATTGGCCAGCTCAGAGCTAGTACGTCAGGGGGGTTCAATAAACAAGGATCCATGTGGCTTGGCTAAAAATCGATAGTGCCCTCCATGGGCTCATGGGAAGAAACGGACGGGGTCGAGGACAAGAAGAAGAAGAAGAAGAAGAAGAAGAGAGCGTGTCTATTCCTGGGGAGCAGCTCCATCCCTGATGAAAGATCGACCCTCGGTGGTAGATACCTGCTTCGGAGATTCTAAAGCGACAGGAACCTCTAGGTACCTAGGTAGTTTGAGTAAGATTTAAAGGAATGTTGCCTTTGTGATTTCCCTTGGCAACTTACACATAGTCAACTCCAGAACCAACATGACTATGTATGTTGCTTCCCTATTGATATTCAACAGTTACAAACGCAAACGAATTAAATGTACATTATTTCTAATAATAATAAACATCTACCTGGTCGAAGGAAACACACCCATAGCAGGCCCTATTATCCCGCTCCCCAGACGTTGAAATCAAGAGTAAATAGTTTTCGGAGGCTGAACGACGGTGGGCGGCGTGGACGTGGTGCATGTGTAGCAGCTCATGTCCGACCAATATCCTGTGTATATGTCCCCCGTACGTTGTAGTCCCATTTCTATCGTGGTCCTGCCATACAATTGGCACCCCTGAGTGGAAATATGGATGGTCTTGCACCCAGGAGTGTTGTAGCACAACTTGGCGCATTCTTCTGGGATCCACTGGTATATCCTGCCCAACTCTTCACCTGAGTTCGGTTGAGCTTGGTCGTTCTCGGCGTAGCAGCTCCGAGTGTATGAGTTGACCTTGACCGAGTCGATCATCAAGTTCAGACCCGGGAAGTTTGCGCCGGAGCAGCTCACAGAGAACGACAGCTGAAATGCGCTGGCCACGGGCGAAAACACGACCCGGCGTCTCGAGTAATACATGGAAAAGGTGTCCTGGTTGATCGGTTCCGAAGAGATGGGAGAATATACTCCGCCGTTCACCATCGTGGCCTCCAAAAAGCACTGGACGCCGGCAGGAAAGTTGACGTCCGAGGTGGCTCCCGTCCGGTACTCTAGGACATACGCAGCATCATTCATACCCGAGAGGGACTGGTAAAAGGAGCCTTCGGTGGTCCCCGGGGAGAATAGTCCATGCCTGTCCGCACATTGTCGTGGTTAGCAACATCCAACACAACAGCGGGCAAAGCGGTGCCCAAAGGACTCATATACTGACATTGCACCCGAGCCTTCCCAGGCTGGGTATTGCGCGCTCCCCGCCTTGACAGAAAAGGGCACCGGGGCGACCCAAGGCGTTGCCATGGGGGAGATGCCACTAGGTCCGTCGAATCCTCCGTTTGCCAATCTCTGTGGTCCTAGTGGTACGGCCGGGGCGGTCACACAGGTAGGTTCAGGGAGGGGCGTCGTGGACGTAGTCGTGGTAGTGGCAGAGGTGGCAGAGCCGCTGTCGCTTCCGGTGTTGGACGTCGCGGATGCGCTGGCTGTCCCAGAGGTGGCAGAGGTAGCGGAAGTATCAGATGGCGCGACGGTGTCTGTGGTTGAAGTATCAGAACCGGTAGCAGACGCAGTCTCGGTCTCCGAAGCTGACGAGGTATCAGATGCGGTGGAAGATCCAGAGGCAGATCCAGAGGCAGATCCAGAGGCAGATCCAGAGGCAGATCCAGAGGCAGATGCAGTGGCAGATTCAGAGTCAGTGGCAGATGCCGAAGAGGTGTCAGATGCAGTAGCAGACCCGGTGGCAGAACCAGTGGCGGAAGTGTCAGACCCAGTAGCAGAACCAGTGGCAGATCCGGTAGCAGAAGTATCAGACGGGGCAATAGTGCCTGATGTTGAGGTATCAGATCCAGAGGCAGATCCAGAGGCAGATGCAGTGGCAGATTCAGAGTCAGTGGCAGATGCCGAAGAGGTGTCAGATGATGTAGAAGACTCGGTGGCAGAACCAGTGGCGGAAGTGTCAGACGGGGCAACAGTGCCTGTTGTTGAGGTATCAGATGCAGTGGAAGATCCAGTGGCGGATCCAGTGGCAGATCCAGTGGCAGATCCAGAGTCCGTGGCAGATGCTGAAGATGTATCAGATCCAGTGGCAGATTCAGTATCAGTATCTGAGGCTGACGAGGTATCCGAGACACTAGGAACTGTTGCCGATGTATCAGTCAAGGTCGTCGACGACAAGTCGATAGTGACGGACGAGGTCTGAGTCGAGGATCCCGAGGTATCGCTACCAGTTGCCGAAGTATCAGACGGAGCGGTCGAGGACAGGTCGATGCTGACAGATGAAGTCTGGCTCGACACCGGTTCCGAAGCGGAAGACTCAGACTCCGAGGCCGTGGCCGTGGTCGAGACGGACAGACGAGTCGTGCCTGATGGCACACATACTCCTGCCTCGACAGCCGAGAAGGCGAGGGCAGCGAGCCCGAGGGCGATGATCTTCCGAGGCGCCATTTCCAAAACTCCAAGACTCGGTTTCACGATCTTCTGTGCGACATGAGAAGAAAGGAAATTCCCTCTCCCGCGCATGCGGGCTTCTCTTGGTGTTTATCCCTCTTCCCCCATTCTCTTTGAAATTAACCACAACCCAAACTCCTTTGATTGGGAGGCAAAAAGCGGAGGATCGCCGTTGCCCAAACAGGTCATAGATCCAGGGGCTGGACGTTTAGTGCCTCAATAGCCTACTGTGCCTTACAGATCTAGTCCAGCCGATGCATTAGTCTAGGACTTTGAGCTGGACGACATCCCAGAGTCTGCTTGCTGCCCTGAGATTACTGGACGGTCCTGGCCAGGTTCTAGGCTCATAGGAGCGGTAGAAACGCTCCGGAAGACTGTCAGGTCGTTCGCAAACCCGACCATAGAGATGGCTCTTTGAGACCAGCTGACTGCTGCGATTCGACCCGACGGAGGCTGAAAGGGGCAAACAGTTCGTTTCGAGTCATCGCAATGACCTTGCGATATCGAAATACAAGCAAACAAATAGCTTTCATAATAGCACTTCGTAGTTGGCTATTCGTCCTTGGCAGGTTGTAAATAGTAAGGCGCAGAAACCTATGCGCTATTACTTGGCAGAGCGAGACGGAATCAAAGGTAGGGCATGAACAAGCATTCCAATTGTCTTCACGTCTGTTCCTGTATCATAGCAACATGATGTGTTTCAACTTCTGGGCTCTCGGTCCATCCACGTGCTGGTTAAAGGGAGG
Organism: Fusarium robinianum; assembly: GCA_013623725.1. Classification (NCBI taxonomy): domain Eukaryota; kingdom Fungi; phylum Ascomycota; class Sordariomycetes; order Hypocreales; family Nectriaceae; genus Fusarium; species Fusarium robinianum. The sequence continues at coordinate 5,895 of JABFFI010000974.1, read as the reverse complement.
GAACGGTGTTGTCTCGCGATGCTTGGAACACCCCTGGGACGCGGGGCCGAGACACGAGATGTTGATTTCATGGTGGCGAGAAATATCGGCTATCGAGACATTATCGATGGGCTTTCCGAGGTCTGGGTGTGGTGATTGAAAAGGAACAAATAGGTGCCCCTGTTGGTAAGAGCAAACTCAAGGGAGAGAGTCTTCAAGACTGTCGCCATGACAGTAATGTAGGGATGGCCCTCCGGATGCGTGAACCCAGGCTTTTTAAACTGGGAATCGACGTTCAGTCAATCACTCTGTGAGACATGTCGGCTTGGGCCGCTTCCTCTGCCCCAAACCTGTCACTGCCTTGGTGGCCAAACAGCCTTGGTGGCCTCTGTTTGGCCTCAATCGCTGTCTCACCAGATCATTTCCCCCTCAGAAACAAAACATCCACAATGTTGGCACAGTTACTCCGGACTTCTTGGTCACAGCAACTATTCCTCAGCCCTGCGGAAACGCACAAGAGAAAATTCTTTCCTGATGGGATGGGGCCTAGTTCGAGTGTCCTTGGATCCTCGTTTCTTTCGTCTTTCACCCCGCATGACTGTGGGCATTACACATCCCTACCAGGGTGAGCGAGCTGTCAGTTCCAGACCTCTGGGATTTTCTTTTTTTTCCCCCTCTCTGATTATGCTTGACCCGCTAGGTCTAGGCTGTCCCTCCCGCCCGTTCAATGATGTGCCGCGAGCTTTAGTTATGCAGTGCTGATCGATCACATTGAACGAACCCATGCCTGGGCGGGACAATGTGGACGATCACAATTGCGGTCCAAAAGACCCGGTCAGTTTTATCAGGAGTGTGCATATGCTTGTCTTGGACCTAACTAGTCATGCCTTCATAACGAGCCGTTTCTCCTCACAAGCCTGTCATCAATGGCTGAATCTTTCACCGCAAAAGGCGGCTCATTCTGTCGTAATGTGAGATATGAATTGGATGGGCTTTTGGCGAAAATGATTGATGAGCAGCGTCAATGCCATGCGGGCATGCAGAAGCGAAATTCTCCCATGCAGGCTAACATGCCCTATGTCTCCCGGGAGCCCGGGATCCGGTTCATTGTCTAAGATTGCTACTATGGCAGGGCAGTTACCTACCCTATGGCACATCCTAATGGACGCAAAAGAAAACGAAACAAAACAAGTCGATTTTTTATGGCCAGTCCCCAGCGTTCGGGCCTGGATCAAGCACCTCGACTGGGACGAAATAGATTATCATTGTAAGAGGGTGTTTGCGTAGCGTGGTCACTTCTCTTGCCTATATCATGCAAGTTGTCGAGAGGACCTTGGGGCAATCTTAGTGAACTAGGAACTCCTTGCTTCCCCAGTGCCAAATGGTTCAGCCAACAACAACAGTGCCACCCAACTGTCGAAATAACACCAACGAGAACCAAGAAGTTTCTTGAATAGCCGTGGGGAATGCCAAGGGATAATCTCCAGAACTCGAATACGCAGTTTATGCCTCAGATCACTACAGAAGCAGTTCGTACCACTGACCGTAGCGGACAACGGCTGTCGAGCCGGCTCTTTGTGTGAGATGGGACATCAGATAACATCCCGATATCCAGACGATCTTCGTCGAGCTTGTCTTTCTAGTGATGCAGTCCGGAGAGATAACCGACGGGGGCTAGTAGCTGGGAGGATCGCGATTAATCTCCAAGACTTATTACACTTGGATGACTGACGTCGGCCCGGAGGAACTAATAAGATGCTCATTATCACGGAACAAGGACACACCGGCGAACATCATAGTCTTCGTCGAAGAACTCTGCATGGTGAAGCATCGGCATGTGAGTGATCCAGGCGGGAGGAACCCGTCTGTGACCATACCAACGGAGGAGCGGAGGGCAGAGACATCATCATCACACACGAATATCACTCAGCGTGGTGAAATCGCTGTCGAGCACCCGCAACACGGATCCGCCAAGGTGGGGAGACGAGCAATACCCAACGTCGATGTCTCGTATCATCAGTCACGATGCGTAGTCCCGGAGGTCAGACAGCGAATTCCCCTCCGTACATCGGCCTGGAGCCCGAGACACGTCACGAATCCAAACCTCTAGTCTCGGCCAAACTCTTCAACACGACAGAGGGACCGACCTGAATCCAAAGCGTCGGGTAGGCAGGTGTACGCTGACGATAGGTTCCGCTACCCATCGAGACGTGCTACGTGGCTCACGACGGGCAGAGCATCACAACCAACACCTGGAACTCGACCGGAGCTTCGGGACGGGAGTTCGTATTGTGACAGCTCGGCGCGGCGCAGCAGCTGAGAAGAGGCACTCCGAAGCAGCGGAAGCTGGGCGAGCAGAGAAGGAAGAGAGAGAGGGAAGGGAGATCCCGGGTGAAGGATGATTGCGGGGAGGGGTGGGAGGCGCTTCTGGGCTGGATGATTGGAGATGGGAATGGTTCGAAGGATTGGCGGAGGGCGGATGATGCCTTAGCGAACTATTTGGCTGGCAGAGGCCATGAGGGAAGCAAGGAAGGCCCTCCTCTGGAGTGTGTTGGTGATTGTGAAAGCCAAGGTACAGGCGGGGATCAGAAGAAAGAAACAAGCAGAGAGGTGAGAGGGCTGGTATCCCGATATCCATAGGTGGTGGGCAACACGGGAAAGGGTATGGCGTGAGGAGAGTGGGAGGAGTGGGAGTGTGCGACGTGTCGATCATATCCCGGGCTCTATTCTTAGCAGAGCCCCAATACGATATGATGTACGATGCGGGGAGGAATGGCTGGGCGGACGGTGATTTGGCCAAATCAAAGTCCAAGAACCAGTTCTCTCAGATAGTCTGGAGGTGGCTGATCGATCTTCGTGTCCCTGTCTGTGATGGCCCTGATGAGGAGACGGCGATAAGACGTGTTCACCACTTACATCGAGCAGCGCAACACACCTCTGATGAGAAGAACGCCTCACACACACAAAAGTCTCACCCAACCAAGACAGCAGAAAGAGCAATCAGATGATGGCCAATCAAAGCCAACGGCGGCACCATTTCGAGATCTCCCCGGAAATGCCGCGACCAGGAGAGCCCGGGGATGGGGGTTCGACGATCAGAGGCACAGGAGCAGGGGTACGGCAAAGTCTGTCCTTAAGCGTGTCTTGTGTGTTTCGAGATCTCCTTATCTCAGCTCACCTTCAGTTTCCGACCTTGACCGCTAAACAGGGTAAAAAGTGGGTGGTGAAGCCGACGTGTTGGACGAGGCCATTATCATTATCATCATCATCATCATCATCATCATCATCATTACCATCAGGACCAACAAGGCGTCCGTGAGATGAGTGACATAGCTGCGTAGCAACGGTAGCTTGGCCTAAAGACGTTTTCGGAGAGGCCGGGGAATTAGACAGGATCGAATTGTTAGCGCGCCAGCGTCTTGGGAGCTGGTGCTCTAACAACTCATTAGCCCTGCCTGGGGCCATGAGGAGGACAAGGCTGTGCTGTGCTGTGTCTGTGGGACAAAGGCCGGAGAATTCAGGGCGGGGGTCCTTTCTCACACAATATGCAGCGGGCTGAGATGATTGACTTGACTATTGCTGCCTTGCTTCAATAGAGGCGAGGTTGGAGATGAATTGACTTTGGGGATGTGATTCATGATTGCGCGGGCTGACACGAGAGGATGAACCCGTCGACAGATAGCTCGAGAAGTTGGCTTGCAAATCGCATGAAGCGAACCTGAGGCTAAGGCAAGGTGAGAGTCAAAAAAAGAGAAGTAGTATGGGCGGGACCTCGGGACGTTTGAAACATGGCGTCCTGGGGCGAAGCCATCAAGGGGGGGGGGAGGGAGGAGAGGGGGGACAAGGGGAGCGAGACAAGGCACCGACCGAGAGGAGGGACCTTTAATTTTGACAATGATGAGGGTCGAGCTGTTGGTTAGCTTGGTACTGAGGATGTTTGGAGATGAGATGACAGCGGGATAGAGAGAGAAAGAAAGTAAGTGAGTGAAGCTGGTGGAGGAAGTGTGAAAGGTAGGGAGGTAGGTTGATAGACTGGGAACCTCTCCATCAACCGTCGTTGATAACGACTTTGTCATTTTCGAGATTGAGAACGTTGTGGCACACCACGTTTCTTGTCAAGTGGACAATGAAAGCCCTACCCGAAACTTGTACAACCAGAAACCCGATTTCAGCTAACCAATAGAGCATACCTGCATACGAGGTATGTACGAAGTGGTAGACATTTCAACCGTGAACAAAGAGGCCGCCATGCATCCATCCCACTGCACCCATCATACTACGCGCCTTTGTCCCATCTTCCCGTCATCGGCTTTGCACATTTTCACTACCAAGGAGTTTCACAGGGGTGTGTGTGCTTCACAATTTTCTCCTCTACAAAAAAAGAGCGCACACGAGAGCCAGAGAACAAGAGGAACAAGAAGAAAACATGAAACACACTGGACAGGGCTTATGCACAAGCATTGCACAGGCATTTGCCTTGAAACTGAGGGCGGGCTGTCAATCCATGCAAGCAGGCAGGCCGCTGATCCATTCATTGTCCACGGCCATCCCATCCTTCACCACATTTTCTGGTCTTAGCTAAAGGCCGCAGATGGCGGGAGGATTTCATTGCGCGACAGGGGTGAATCCCTCGAGAGAGGATCCCTAGAAAGAGATGGATGGATGGATGGGCCCTCCATCAGCTCGTCATATCCAGCCAAACGGGTGACGGATACACGTTGCGGTGCCGCATCCATGGATCTCCCTCTCTCTTACTCCGTACAAGTACCTAGATTCATTCGTAGATTCGGGGAGGGCTCGGCAAATGGATAAAGGATGGAGGGTCACATCGTCGTATCGGCGGTTCCTCGATGGGCGATGCCTTCATGGTGACGAGAGAAGAGAGGTTGGAGTATCCGTATTCCGTCTAAAAGCGAATTCGTACAAGTATGTCCATCAAAACGCGTGTGGTTGCTATTTACTAACAACATGCTACTGCGGAGTCGTAATAATAGTCGGTAGACTCTGCATCGTTGCGACGGTTACAACGTCATGTCAACACAAAAAAACCATCCATTTTAGCTACATACCACGAAGCTTGTGGGCTAGCTACGGTAGTTAGCTTATTCACAATGGTTCAACGCCCCCCGAAAACGCCGCCGTCTCACAAATCACAAAATTTCTGGATCTGGGAACACATGCCGCGCTTGACTGAAAGGAGTGCTAGAGCCAGGTACCCGAACTACAAGGCGCCGCTAGCGTTGGATGATGTCGTCAGCAAGTGAGATGAAAAGAGGGCTGAGATGGCGTTGGGCAGTCAGTCAGTCAGTCACTAAGAGACTTGGAGTGAGCCTGGATGAGGGCGGTGCTGGGGGACGGCGCGCAGAGAGGTGGAGGCAGAAACGGATCTCTCTCTCATCTCTCATCAGCGACTAAACCTCTAGGGTTTTAGTGAGAAAAACGGTGATGTAGGGCTTGAGGTTTTTCCTCGTTCTGGCCGAGATGATTGCCGTTCGGTAGTTTTGGGGCGCGTAGTATGTATGGAGTAGCGTAGTATGGACCAAGAAGTAGTTTGGTGGATGTTGAGGTGGAGGAGGAGGTCATTTCTTTGTTGACATTCACCACCACAGAAGAAGATGGAGTCACAACAACCTAAAAACACACACACAAGAGTTAATATCGCCATCACGACACGGATTTCATCCCTCAAGACATGATGTGGGATGAACGCAACCCCTCTAAATTACAGAATCGTCACCGTGCAAAGGGGAATCGTTCCCATTCATTTACTTCAATTTCGAAGCCCAACTTATCTCTGACACACACAGGTCAATCCAATCCCCTCACTGAGATATTACAGAGTACCTACTTCTTAAAACTAACAAGCCCTATGACCGACCGACCGACCGTTTTGTTTTTTTACCAACCCACGCCCCC
>JABFFI010000972.1:0-12567 GCA_013623725.1 Fusarium robinianum | reverse complement strand
ACCTACCTCCCTAGGTACCTGCCTATATCCTCTCTTGATAACGACGTCATTTCAACGGTCAGGATGTCACACTGTACACACATGGGCACGTACAATCCCGACCCAAGTATTTGAAATCATCCATGATGTGTCGACACTAGCGGGGAGCACAGTACGCAGGAAACACCGACATTTCGGGGCACATTGGAGCGCCTGATGAAAATTCGTTTCCCCATGGGGTTCGGGTCACAATGCACGGGAAATAGTCATCCGGGTGATCCATTCAAAGGACTTCCATGCCGACGAAGGGACGATCGGCAAGCACAGAGCAAGTCTCCCTGTCATCGGAGGCGTGATCACGCGTGAGAGAACAAGGTTACTTTGTAAGTGCGACGCGAGGTCAAATGTAAAGGTCCGGACCAACCGCGTCAAAAAAAAAAAAAAAAAGCTGAGTAGTCAGGACAAAAGCCTTGAGAGAGGATGGTGGACGTTGCAATCCCCACAGGTATTAACTATGCAGGTCGAAATGGTGGACACGGATGCTAACCTCATGCATAAAAAATGCCAGTTGCCTGCCTCTTCTGTCGAGCAAGAGATAGAAACGGATGAGGGCTGGTATGGACTAGTTCGGTGGTAGGAGCCGGAAATCATGATCGAACGGTGATAGACCAGTCTTGTCGTCATGGACCCAGGAAACCAGGCTTGATGGTAACAAGGAGACAGTGCGAAGACTCCCAATGGCCTGCGAAACTCGTGGTAGTTCCCCCAACAATCCATGACAACCAACACATGCGGACTTGCTCAAATAGGCGAAAGAACGACATACAAAGGTATTTGTCAGTCTGAAAAGCCAGGAATCGTGCAGTATGACAAATCACACAGCGCTGAACTACTCTCACTTCTCTTCCAATTCATGACCCCTGACGCATGCTTGCAACCACTGACCCTCCCCAGGGTTTCAAGCTGGTGGATGGACGATACACAGCAGACTGGACTCTGGGCTTGCCTTTACCCAGGCGGCAATTGGTTCATAATTCTCCGTCCCCACTCACGCTCTGCTCAGCTCTTGGGGGAATTCCAAATTCCTTTGACGGAGAGAGAGAGAGCCCAACCAAAGTCGGTAGGTTGTGATACACTGTACGGTCACACTGTACGGAGCATGGCGTCGGGTGGGACTCGGAATGCGGGCGGATCGGTGCCCGGTTCCGTGTAAGATGGGATGGGAAAGAGGGTGCAAGTGATATATTAAACTGTCTGGGTAGCTCCTGATGTCACCTCTACCTCCCTGGTTTCTAGTGCCTACCACCCATTATCTTTTTTCCTTTTCTTTTTCTTTTTCTTCTTCTCCTTCCTCTCCTCTCCTACATTACATATTCCTCTCTCGACACTCCCAGAGTGATTGTCTCTGTCGCCTCCGCCATCTTCCCGTCGATACATCTCATCCATCCCATCCATCCCATCTCCATCCTACAACTCGAGTCCGAAACTTCGCAAATATGGTCGTCAACGGCACTCCCGTTTATACCACTTCCAATGGCTGTCCCATAGAGAACCCCGAGGGCTGGCAGCGGAGCGGAGCGATGGGCCCTCTCTTGCTCCAGGACTTTCACCTGATTGACGCTCTCGCTCACTTTGACCGTAAGTGTGTTTAGATCTTCTAATCTTTTTACAAGGTCCTTTCTCTGTCTAAATAGTGCTCTGACTTACACACCTCTGCTGTCTAGGTGAGCGTATTCCGGAGCGAGTCGTCCACGCCAAGGGTGCCGGTGCCTACGGCGAGTTCGAGGTCACCCATGATGTCAGCGATATCACATCGATCGACATGCTCAATGGTCTTGGCAAGAAGACAAAGTGTGTCGTTCGCTTCTCTACCGTCGGTGGTGAAAAGGGCTCTGCCGATACTGCCCGCGACCCTCGAGGATTCGCTATCAAGTTCTACACACAAGAGGGTAAGATATCTCCAAGTCAAGACGCATCCATTGCAATCCAGTACTAACCATCTGGGCTAGGAAACTGGGATCTCGTGTACAATAACACGCCAGTCTTCTTCCTCCGTGACCCCATCAAGTTTCCCCTCTTCATCCACACACAGAAACGCAACCCTCAAACGAACCTAAAGGATGCCACCATGTTCTGGGACTACCTCTCTACTCACCAAGAGGCCATTCATCAGGTCATGCATCTCTTCTCCGACCGCGGTACCCCTTACTCGTACCGCCACATGAACGGCTATTCCGGCCACACGCATAAGTGGACTAGGCCTGACGGTTCCTTCGTCTATACACAGGTTCACCTCAAGACTGACCAGGGAAACAAAACATTCACCAACGAAGAGGCGACCAAGATGGCTGCTGAGAATCCCGACTGGAACACCCAGGACCTCTTCGAGGCTATTCAGAAGGGCGACTACCCCAGCTGGACCGTTTATGTCCAGGTCCTCACCCCCGAACAGGCTGAAAAGTTCCGTTGGAACATTTTTGACCTGACCAAGGTCTGGCCGCAGGGTGAGGTACCCCTCCGCCCCATCGGCAAGCTCACACTTAACAAGAACGTCGAGAACTACTTTGCCGAAATCGAGCAGGTTGCTTTCTCTCCTTCTCACCTGGTGCCCGGCGTCGAGCCCTCGGCCGACCCTGTTCTTCAGTCCCGACTCTTCTCATACCCCGATACCCACCGCCACCGCCTCGGCGTCAACTACCAGCAAATTCCCGTCAATGCTCCCCTCAATGCCTTCAACCCCTTCCAGCGAGACGGCGCCATGGCTGTCAACGGAAACTTGGGGTCGCTACCGAACTACCCGTCTAGCTACCAGCCGCTCTCATACAAGTCTGTCAAGCCTGTCAATACTCATGAGCACTGGTCTGGCAAGGTGATCCACGATCTCTTCCAGGAGGTCACCGATGAGGACTTTGTGCAGGCCACTGGTCTCTGGGAGGTCCTCGGTCGAACCCCTGGCCAGCAGGAGAACTTTATCGGCAACGTCTCTGGCCACCTCGCCGGTGCGATCAAGGATACCCGAGAGAGGACCTATGCCATGTTCTCACGCGTGGATGCCGGTCTGGGTGTTGCCATCCGGGAGAAGACGGAGCAGCTAGCGAAATAGAAAAGGGAACAAGAAATATGGGGGTTTGTAATGCGATATGAAAATCTTGTAACAATTGTATCTGATTTGGAATAGAGAGCTTTGGTCTATACATGTTTAACTGATAAGGGGCGATTCAAGTCTACCAATAATAACACCTTTTGTCTGCTCTGATTGTCAATACTGTATGCAAGCTCTTGTTTCTACAAGTTGCATAAGTTTGATGTTGACGGTGAAAGAAACAGAGTATGAGTGAGAACGCAGAAGCGCCATCCGTTTGCGTATCCTGTTACTTAGGTACTTAGACAAGTTGTACTTCTTCACGAGTGCGTTCTCCGGCTAAGCGGAAGATACGGATATAATAGCAACCATGCAAGAGGCGGCATAGCCAGCACCACCGCCTCAGAGTCTCACAGGCAAGGGTCTTTCAAGTTGAAAAAGTTATTTTTTTTTCATATGTTCGGATTAACTAGGTAATACTGCAATGATAAGGGCAACAACGAGCAGGGACGCGTTGTATCCAAGCAGGCTTGTCCTTGTGCGAGGGGGTGTCGCCGCCAGGGCGCACCTTTTATCCATCACCCCCCCCTCGCACGCGCTAGATTCCATGTAATCTCATGCCACAGGACTCGAAAAGAAGTCCGGAAGCCGGGTGGTCGGGTCATCCTGCACCGCAGGGTTTGGCCCAGACTCCGCACTCCGCTTGCGGCTCCTCCCAGTTCGTCGTCCGGGACAGGAGAGTGCAGAACCAAGCTGTTCACGCTCTTGTCCACGGCGACAGGGAGGTTGTAGGGAGATGTGCCTACGGGTCCGCCCCAGTTCCCGTCCTCGCCGGAAGCCCTCGTGGTTTTCCCCCATCGCCCAGGACGTGGTCGAACCGCAGATCCATCCTCGAAGCGGCGTCCTCCACTCGCTGGCCAGCCCGTCTAGCAGGCTCGGCGGCGCAGTGGCGTCACCTCGACTCGGCGAACTGCGGTCATCCTCATCCAGGGTGTCTAGGGGGGGGGTTGAGGGCTAGAACTCGCTTTCTGGCGAGGACGGATATCTAGGTCGGTCGGCCAGATGAAGAGGCTGTGCCGCTTTTCTCCGCTCAACAGAGGGTAAGCGCCCAGCTCAATGGAAGTATCCCGTCAACCAACTCCGTCTTTCCCAATCTCTTGCGTTCGGAACACCAGGTCACCGGAACGCTGGGTCATGATCCCCTTGGCAGCCAGTGCCAATACCTCAACGGGCATATCCAGATATGCCAGTTTTTTGTTACGCGATGATGTATATAGTCAAAGACGTCCTCGCGGTTACGAGTCTCCCCCGAAATCCAGTCCGGGTGGTTGTGTCTCGTTTGCTAGTCATCGTGCCGAATGAACCGTTTGTGCTCAGCGTTTCGATAGGCTTGCGAAGAGAAGTCATGTTTCGACATCAAGCCGAAATTTCGTGATTCTATTCGTCCAGTCGTATCAGGTCTGAAGTAGTCGTAGTCATTCGTCATCGATTCGTAAGGTCGTCATTAAAAAAATATCATTCGAACGTTGGGAACATAGCCAGGGAAAGAAAGCGAAGCGAGTGTCGGTTTTAGGATCCGCGCGATCCAGGTCTCCTTCAACGGGTATCTTCCGAGAAAGCCTCTCTATGCCGAGCGAGTGACGAAAGAGAGTCGAAAGAGAGTCGGGGGTAAAAAGCTTCCAGGGGAATCGAGAATCCAAAAGGGGGTGTCTGTCTCGGACTCGGCCGAGCGTCGTGGCATTGCTGCGTGTTTCTCTTTTCTTGTAAGAACCAAAGAGACGGAAAAGGAAAAGGAAAGGGAAAAAACAAGCCGCCTGTATCGAATCCCTGCCCGGTTGTAAATGCATCCAAATACCCGCCCCGGGTCCAGCCATGTTGTGGTGTGGTAGATGAAGAAATCCAAAGAGTTGAACTTGCGAATTGCGTGTGCAACGACCGTTCGAGTATGTTTCCCGGAGAGAGGAATAAAGACCAGATTCCCCCCAAAATCAAAAAGAAAGCACGCTTGCTCGAGACAAAGGAAATAAAATCAAAAAGAAAAAAAAACCAAAAAAGCCAAATTAACGAGATGCGAGTGGGGGATATTTGTTGACTTGATCGAAACACCGCTCCTGATGCAATGAACGCCGGTATGCCCATGATGGATGATAGTTCTATGCCGCTGCAAAATTGAGAGCTTCAACTTTTCTCCGGGAAACGAGGAAGGGGTGCGTGCAGTATTAAGTCGAGGTCGTCACCACTGGATAGCTGTTGTCCTGGGGCCCTGGTTGTCACATGATGGTCGGGTACTCCTGGTATCGGTCCCAACCGAAGCCTCCCATGCCGCCCATCCCGCTCATACCTCCCATGCCCGCCATGCTTCCCATACCTCCCATGCTGACACTGACGCCGCACTGGGCGGGAGCAAGCATGCTCGGCAGGGGCATGGCCGGGATGGGTGCCGTCACCTGGGGCGAGCTGTAGAAGAAGCCGGCGGTGGACTGGGGTTGGGTGAAGGCGGGAGTGGGCGACAGGTCGCTCATGGTCATGGGCGCCCAGAGAGGGCTGGTATTTGAGTCGACTGAGGATGTCACGCTGGGGCTCGAGGGTAACACTCTCCACGACTCGACAGCAGGAAGGGTTCCTGGCATGCAAGGTTGTGACCACATGGCGGGAGAGCTGGGCAACAGCTGAGGTTGTCGGATAACATCGACGACACGCGGGGGAGGGGGCAGCAGAGGCTTCATGAGAGATTTGATGTTGTTCTTGACCTCTTCACTCTTGCCGCACAAGAGCTCGCCAGCACCCTCCTCCTCAAGGCCCTCGAGAGCCGAGACGTGGGTGCGGAAGACGAACTTGTTGATGGCCTGGACAAAATCCTCATGAAGCTTCTTGCACTGCGACTCCTTTTCTGACCAATCGTAGGTGTTGGCCTTGGCGTCGATGCAGAAAACCTCCTTGTGGTACTCAACGAGGACGTCGATGGTGTCCTTGGTGAGCTTGTAAGCGACCTCGTTGCGCAGAACCATGTCGACGTGGACGATGTAAGCCTCGACGTGGATCAGCTCGTAATTTGCGATAGCCTCAACGAGAGGGTTGCTGGGATCCCGCTTCAAGTCGGCCTCGGGTGTCTTGGGGAGCATCATCGAAGTCAAGGTCCAGATGGCATTGGGCGATGAGAGGGTCTCGGTCAGACACCTTTGATGTTGAGGAACGCTGTTGAGAGGACGCTTCACTCGGTTGATGCGCTTGAGAGTATGTGTGATCCAAGGCTCGATCTTTGAACCCAATACAACATTGACGGAAGAGGCTCGAGGAGCGAAGGCGGCAGCCGAAGCCGGAAGAAGTTGCACAGGCATGTTAGTCGGAGGCTGTTGAGCCGAAGTTGAAGTTGTCGTTGTAGTTGGGGGTGTGCGCGGGCGCAGGGATGTGGCGGGGTAAGAGTCGCCGGGCGCAAAACGTTTTTTAACAACGGCGAAGACGGCAAGAACGTTTGATAGGCGATGAACGACGGAGGCAAGCGGAAGGCGGCGGGGTGGTCGACAACGATCAAGAATATATAATAAAAGTAAAAAGAAAACAAAAGAAGACGAAAAAGAAGGAAAAGTCGGATGACGGAGCAGAGCAGGGATTCGGGGTGTAAGCTTCTTTTTGTATATCGGAAGAGGGTTAAGAATCGGGGAAATCGCCTGCTAAGCTGCCGCAACCGCAAGGGGAGAAGAGAACGGAGAGGACGAGTGGTCGTGAGGAGGGAAGAAGGAGGAAGAGAGGAGAGAGGATTCGGATATGGGGGAGGGTGGGTGTGGCGAGTTATACTTGCTTGGGGGGGGGAGAGAGGAGGGGCTGAGAGTCTGAGAGCCGGTAGGTGGTGGTGGTGGGCGTTCGAGGTGTGAGGTACCACTTACCACTGAGAAGAGGGTAAAACCGCCCTGTGTTTTGTACTTCCGAGCCCAGCCCTCGAGCTCCCCATGAGAGAGGGCCCTCCCCAGTGGGTGTGCTGCTGCAGTGGCCACAGGCTGTGTCAATAGCGCATGAGCGCTATGGCTGCAGAAGGGTGGCCCACCATCGAGGGAGCCCGAGCCCACCTGGGCTGGAAGTCGCGAGCTAGGTAGGTACCTCACCTGCATACTAGCCCGGGATAGGTACCCAAAGGAGCCAGGTCCAGCTTCTCTCAGGTCACCTCATGAGAGCCCGCCCGGAAGAAAAAAAAAACTATGCTGGCCCTACCCTACCTCCAGTGGGCGGTCAGTCAGCTACCGGAGACGGCGGCGGCGTCGGACACGCCCTCAGACTCCATGGGTTAAAGTCCCCCCCCCCATCCATCTGCATCTGCATCTGCACGGCACTGGCCATCCCGGGGCTTGGGGACGGGAGGGCGTGGGCATTCTTCCTCGGAGGAGGCGTGGGCTGTGCTCTTGCGACCTGCATAAGGTAGTTAGTGATGATGACGCTGGCTGACCCAGTATCGAGAGGCAGCACACACGGGGAATTTGCTAGGTAGGTAGGAAACTGGGAAACTTGGAAAACTGCCGATGTTGGGGGACGAGACATGACATGTGAGGATGGGCAGGAGGGAAACTCTCTCATGAATCCAGAGTAGAGGCGTCGGGGTTGCGCCAGCCAGCCCTTCGTTGCCTGTTAGCAGGGGTCATGGACAAGGGAAGTCTGTGGCGCTTCCAAGTACCGGTACCTTGGTCGATTGTGGCTTGAAGTACCACCTAATGGACTTCCACCCACGAAACGCTTCTCTACCATGGTTCCTCCACCCACTGTTTCCTCGAGTCTTTGACGGAAGACACTCCATCATTTCTCTATCATTTATCATATAATAAATCCCGTGTTATGAACAGGGTTCGTCAGTACGCTCTGCCATCCTCCTTTCCTCAAATCTCCATAGGTATGATAGATAGCCAGGCCACCAGATCGCACGTTGTAACAAGAGTCTCCAACGAAATGCACTGCCCCCAACTGCATGACGATTTCGTCCCTACATCATTGATACCTACTCCTACCTACCTACCTAGCCGCCCTGCTTCCGTCTGAACGGCAACGGGAAACAAGAAACAAGAAACGAAACAGGCGCCGGCGCTTCGACCATGTCCTGTTGTCGAAACCCTAACCCTGTCTGTCTATCGCCGAATTCGTGACATTGACGGACTTCAAACGGTCCCTTGGCTAGTCCCCATACAACATCCCATGGCTGGCCCGTCTACTTCATAGTTGTATACTAGGTACTATAGGGCCTTGGCTAGTAGGTATACCTAGTGCGTGGTATTCTCCGGCAAAAGACGAAAGGGAGCTGGATCCCGTCCAGGGCCAGTGCTTGGCCACTGGCCGGCATCATCGGGCCTCTCGAAAGACTTGACTTCGTGTCCCCTTCTAGCCACCATATCCCACGACCTCTCTCGGCTGCTAGATGACACATCGCCTAGTTACCACCTCGTCTCATTCCAGTCCCGAGCTGGCGAGCACCTACTCCCCTCTCAACGCCCGCACCCCGCCGCGGAGAGATCCCGGAGCCCAGACCAAGAGGTCTGGAAGGTCTTCTACCACAAAAACCTGAGGGGGTTGCGCCGCTTATGCAGGTTACAGAATTCAGTAAGCATCAGGGCGGATCCAGCATCCGTCTTTTGTTTCCAACAGAGACATGGCCAGCCGCCCATTCGTAGGTACTCCAGATGGGGCTGGCAAAAAAAGACATTTCTGTGACCCGTACTCCGTACTTCCGTAGCAGCGAACCCGATCACACACACGACTCGTGGGAGGACACCCTCATCTTCCAGCTCCGAGATTGCCTGTCATCAGCAACTTCCTCATCTTCCCCCGTCAGTCTCGGTTTTGGGGCGAGCTGAACCCCCAGGATCGACGACTGGCGAAATGACTGTAAGATGAAGCTCATGCAAGACCTGTCAATGAAATGCCTCCATACAAGAGGGTGCCATGGATGACCTGCATACGCATACAGGTAGCACGACGCTATCAGGCGCCAGAGTGCTCGACTTTTTGAAACAATCACACGCGGGCGCATTTGGCCTACGTGCCTAGTCCCCAGACACGACGCCCACACGTCCTCACGGGAAACGAAATGCCTCCATCCCCCGCTGTAAATTTGATATCTGGCCCGGCAGCTGCTGCTGCAGTCGACTCGGAACGGGTTCGATCCTGTTCCACGTTCGACGACGATCCCTTGTCTCCTTCCCGTGCAGAACCGTCCCTGGTCCCCGTCCCATCCCGAGCAAACATGCTCTTTAAGGGGGGGGACCTTCGTCCTCAACGGCTCGAGATCCATAACCCATGGTTCCCGTCGCTCCCGTCTCGCCTGTTTAGGGGCAATAGGGCTTCTTGTGAGATGGTTGGCCACAAGAAACGTGCCACTGCTTCAAGATTCCAGCAGGCCGGTACGTTTCCCATGAATCGAGGATGTCCGGATGCCCAGAAAGGGGGTGAACCACCCAGTCCGGAGACCACAGAACAACGTGAGGTTGGGATGGGGCTTGCAGGAAAGAGAGAAGGGAAAGGGCTAGACCAGGGCGAGGGGGGGAGAATCCCCAAAGACCGGAGAGCAACCAGAGGTCGTTGATGCCCTCTTGTCCTTGTTACGAGGTGAGCCATCCATGCTAGTGTCAGATGGTGAGCTGAGGCGTCTCTGTCAAAAGGGCACTTACAGACGTTGATTGGAGGTTGGCCCAAAAGCCGGGTGGCGGCCGATGGTGGGGAAGACCAGAAAGGCGAATGTACTTGGATCTGATTGGACTATTTTTTAAGACGGCGAGCCAATCACGGCTGAAAGATGGCAGGCCGGCGAAGGACATCGGAAGAGAGAGTCAACGAGACCCAAGGAGGAGACCCAAGGAGGAGACCATGACCAGAGGAGGCAGAGGGCCAAGGGGCCGCCATGGAGGATCCATTCCATCATGAAGGATCCATGGAGAAGCCAGACCCGAATAGGAACATGAGCGACTTTAACGACAAGGCGTGCAGATTTGAATCAGACCTCTGGGCCGATCCGTCGCGGAGAGTCGACACATGCCGGACAGAGGAGGAAAGAATGCGAAACGATACTGCAGATAACCTTGTTATCATGTTTCCTCTCTGGGAAGAGGGGCGCAAGGGGCTCCCCTGCTGATGTGCCTTTTCTGCCGTGCTGTTGGGCCCCCCCTTGGTAGGGATCCAGATGAAGTCGAAATCTCGAAGCGTCCCCAATATGAGCGCAATCTACCAGTGGCCAATGGATCACCAGAAACCATCTTGTCAATATCGGCGACCCAGAGTAACGGGTCAGACGAGGTCAGTACATACTTCGTGGTGTTTTTATTTTTATTTTTATTTTTCATTTTCTTTTGGGTTGGTTCTTCGCGTCGCGCTCTGAGACGCGTGAATGATGTTGAGGCGTCACCGTCGTCGTCAATGGCTCACGGGGTGTCTTGTCGCAGCACAATGGCTGGCTGGGTTTTAGGGCCCGGCCCACTGATCGCTTGGTCGCCCACTACCTGCCTAAGCACCCTGTTGCGAGACAGCAGGAAGAAAAAGGCCACATGCACGTGCAGCTTCGTCCCCAGACGAGACAGGTCGCGGGCGTCAAGTACCGATACACCCGTTGGAATGCGGCGGTTGTACTGCGCGAAAGCCTCCAAAACGTTGTTAGAGAAGGCAAGTCCGTCCGTTCCCAACCGCACCGCACGTTCAAGGGTCCAAGGCTGGTCAAAGAGCTTAGACGGACACCTCGGAGCGCTAACCCCATTTGGACACAAGATTCCGCGGGGCCGTGTGGCTCAGTAGTGGTACGTACCCGCCTATTTTTGGCCCCCAGAATTTATTTTGTTCGGTCATTCCGTCTCTTGCAGCAACGTTTCTCTCTTCTCTGTAATCGCTCCCGTCTCTTGGTATCCGTATTCTGCCTTTCCGTTAGCCTCATGCGTCCCTGAACCCTTTTGCAGCACACTACACGCGTACACACGCAATGTGCATGCATAATGGTGGAGGTGAAGTAGACGTTTTGACGCAGGACGTATTCGTTTTTCTGACCCCATCGTTCTGGATAGGTACTTGCTCTTACTCACATTAGACGTCACATGAGGTAGTGCTAGGCTTTCCAAGGGATTTTTTTTTCCTTGCTTGTGACTACGGTTTCACGACATCCTCATTAGCCGCCGTCGGAGACTTGTCAGCGCCAACCTGGTCCCATAACGGGCCCCAAGACATGCTTCCATGACGTCGTTGGATGATCACGGGATTTAGGCTTGGATGCGCACGAATGTTTTCTACGTACAGAGTACATCGAAGTAATCTCGAATTGGGCCAGTGATGCCCCTGCAGGAGGGGACGAGTAACGGGGGCTGGGAGCCCATCAATGTTGTCATCTGGAGCGGCTCGTCTGTTGCATTCCTCATAGCGATTGAGGGTCCAATGAATCTGTCATGACAACGTTTCTTGCGAACTGCCCGCCCCCTCCCCCATCCACTGAAGATCACGCGGTCATACGGTCCTAGCTTCTTTTTTTTTTTTTGCCATGATGGAGTTTGCACTCCGCCTTGGGCGAGGGGCGTTCCCATCCCACGAAGTACATCGGTCCTTTCCCCAGAAACGACTCTGGAGCTATAGGGTAGGATGCAAAGTTGCCGCCTCACAACCATCACAGAATGGATAAGCACATTGGCACATAGGCTAAAACGAAGTGCTTCATACCATCAACGACGATCACAAGCGTGATCTGCACCCCAGAAAACAACCTTTAGCCCTGGCCCTGAAGATTTTCCAAAAATAAACACGAAACCTAAACGTCAAACTGGCGTTTACCACCATCGGATTCTCAATAGCATCATCAACAAGCCCTACTCTGCCCTACCGCGGCTCGGGGCGGGACCCGAAAGACCGGGGACGGAAGTGAAGCGAAGCGAGACCCACAAAGGCCGTCGCGCGGCCCGTGACTGTGGCTGACATCATCGTTGCGGCGTGTGGCTACTGCAGCGGAAAGCCCCCGATTTGGGCATGTTGCCGGAACTGCGGGCAACTACAACTACGGAGTATGTACATGGTCCCCTTGTGGGATCGTAAGGCGGATAGATATAGCGAGGCTGATGATGGCGATGGATCGAGGATCTTGGGAGCATCCTGATGGAATAAAGGAGAGATGTTGAGGGATGGACTGGAGAGTGCGCGGCATAGGGCACACACACCGCCTCTCCAAGACAGATGGATACACTGACAGGACAATCGAGCATTGTGACTAACAAAGATGCCGGATTCGGCCTGGAATTTCATCGAGATTCTCTATCTCATCTTTTTGATAACGAGGCTCTACACTATCCCAAAATAAAAAAACAGCCAGGAACTCGGCGAGTCTCCAGTAACTAAACCCCATACAGCCCAAGCCTAACACCCCGGAACGCCATGTTGGCTCAACTTGCATCGGGCGATTTCCTCACCGAGAAGAGAGTGACGGTGACGCAAAAGCGCAGCACCCAACACTCTCACCAAACCCCCTCCCCAACCCTTGCCCCTTGCTTGCGTACCTACCTTGCCAGTTT
>JABFFI010000970.1:0-17144 GCA_013623725.1 Fusarium robinianum | reverse complement strand
TTCGACCCCCAAGACCGCATCCTCCTCCGCCAACGCGAGCCCCACGACAGCATGCCCAACCTGTGGGAAGTCCCCGGCGGCGCGTGCGACGACACCGACCCGAGCGTTCTTCACAGCTGCGCGCGTGAGCTCTGGGAGGAGACGGGCCTGACGCTGCGACACGTGCGGCACGTGGTACCCGACAGCTTCAACGGGAAGCCCGGGGCGGTGTTTACGAACCGCACGGGGTTGAGGTTCTTTTGCAAGTTCTCGTTCGAGGTGGAGGTGGAGGAGGAGGGCGGGGAGGTCAGGTTGGATCCCGAGGAGCATCAGGATTATGTGTGGGCGACGGAGGAGGAGACGGTGAGGCAGATTGTGGGGGATAAGGGGATCCCGTTGACGAATTTGTTGATGGTGAGGTTGGTGAGGGAGGCGTTTAGGATGAGGAAGGCTGGGAAGGGGGAGGGGGAGGGCGAAGGGACGGAGAAGGCAGCGTGAGGTGGTGGTGAGAGATGAGACGGGAGACATACAGGCGTCTATGTTGAGTAAGACCGAGACCAATAGAGATTCTCTTTTTTAGAAACGACATGTTCTCAGTACCTCACTATAGTTGTCCCTTCATGTCGAGTCACATATCCCTCAGACTAGATAAATGTCCCAGTCAACAACACCAAGAATCCAAGCCACTTTACCATTTTATTCTTTTATTAGATTATAGTTATTTTTCATAACTGCTGCCTTGTACTCCCTTTTCCATTTTGATGATCCCATGTCCCTCTCAAACGCACAAAACGCCAAATCATCCGTACTTTTCGCCATCGACATCCTCCTGTCCAAACACGCACTCTCATTTTTTTTCCCGCCTTTCGTTTTAAAGAAAAAAAAAACATTGAAATAAAACCCGTTTCGTCATTGCCGTTGTTGATCCATTCTGCTGTCATTGTCGAAATCATACCGTCGAAATTGGTTGTGAGGAGGAGCTGCCCGCATTAAAATCATGCTAACGAATCTGTAAACATCATCATCCTTTCGGACTCAGATATTTTTTCTGAGGCCCACCCATTCCCCAATGAGAAGGGCTCTCGCTGCGAAGAAGCACACTCCTCCGAGGAAGACGATGGCGATCAAGAGTCCTGCCAGGGCCTGCGCTCCCATGTTGTCGAGCATGGTACCACTGAGCGGCAGGGCAATGAGCAATGAGAAACTGATGACGCAGTTCATGGTCCCTATGCAACAGTCAGAGCCCGTTCCTTGTTCCAGCCAGTGATAGGTGAGTACATACCATAAAATCTTCCATAGTCCTTGGCTTCACATGTCTTGCCCATGCACACTACGTACAACTGTTAGCCATCACTGTCGAATACACTCGCCACACAATAATATGCTTACCTGGTGTGATCGACAGGAACGAGCCGGATCCGAAACCCCAAACTGCCGAAAAGGCATACAACACGGGAGCGGAGGTTGTGCCGAAGGGAACAAACATGGTGCCCATGAACACCACGGTCACTGCCATCGAGATGAGCAGGACATTGAAGTGACCGACTTTATCGCCGATGAGACCGGGAATGACCCGTCCAAAGCACGAACTAGCTCCAATAATGGCGAGCAGGGTGTAGCCGTCTTCGGGAGTGAAGCCGGCCCCCGTCGAGATAGTCGGGAGCAGACCCGCGATACTGAAAATGGAGAACTCCAAAAGGAAGAGTCCCGCGGTGACAAAGTTGAAAGCCGGGGAGCGGAATGCGGCCAGGTTGATGTTGGAGTCCTTGGGCCGTCGTTGTCCGTCGGTAGAGGATCCGTGGAGCTTGTTGAACGGGAGGAAGCAGAGGGCGGCAGGGCCAAGAAGACCGGCGGAGAGAAATGCCATGATCCTCATTGACCATTTCCATCCTAGGTTCGGGAATGTCGACCGAAACATGATGGGGAAGATGACGGACCCGACGGACGATCCTGCGAGGGCGATGCCCATAGCAAAGCCTCTCCGTCGGACGAACAACTTCCCAACAACGCCTACCGCAACGACCATGGTCATGGCAGCGCCAATGCTTCCGAACACGCCTAGACATAGGATAAACTGCCAATATGTCTTGCACTCCGCCATGAACACAAACATGGCGACGTAGAGGATCGAGCCGACGATGCTGAGCATGTGCGGGCCATGGACGTCGAACATAGGACCGACTTGGAGATTGAAGACGAGGGACAGAAACAGGAACAGGCCGCTGATCCATCCCACCTCACCCTCCGAATAGTCCTTGAGCTGATTGATGGTGAGGTAAGACTGCACCGTACCGAGGGACTGCATGAAGCCTTTTGAAAATCCCAATCCCATTAGCAGCAACTCAACACTTCACTCACAACCAAGACTCGGAACATACCAAACGTCGGCACCAAGAACAGAAACGACCCCAGAACGCACACCCATGCTCCAGCCTTTGATTCAACGTCCCCGGTCGTCGATTGCGACTGAGACCGCGCATCGGGTTCACCCCCGACGTTCGACATGGTGATGACGATGGGCTCAAGTCCAGCCCCGAAGCCGCCGCCGCCGCCGCCATCTCT
The DNA here is from genome assembly GCA_013623725.1 of Fusarium robinianum. Classification (NCBI taxonomy): domain Eukaryota; kingdom Fungi; phylum Ascomycota; class Sordariomycetes; order Hypocreales; family Nectriaceae; genus Fusarium; species Fusarium robinianum. The sequence continues at coordinate 14,603 of JABFFI010000970.1, read as the reverse complement.
CGATTCCCTCTGTGCTGCTGCCATGGCTCTCTTTTTTTCCCCTGACGTATGCACTTTTGTCTCGGTGACGAAATACACTTTTCACAAAAAGAGGCACAAGGAACAGCAGGAACAATTGAAAAAATAATTGTTAGTACCTGGGGAGCAAACTTCGACGCGGCAGACAACCTCTCTTTCGACGGTTCCCTCGACGTTAAGATATAAACACCACGACAAAACCCACAGGTGGACCATCGAGCTCCGCACCGGAGACCTTATTTTTTTCTATTAACCACATGTTCACGTCGTGCTATGCAGACTATCCTACGTTCAGCCAGTCAGTAGGAGTCCTTTTTTTTCCACCCCATCACAATCTGGGTCCAAATCCCGGGAACCCAAGATCTACCTTAGCCTCCCCCCGTGTCTCTGCGCCCTACTAGCACAACATGGCAAGCGGAGTCCACATGAACCGGCTCGGAGCCGGAGCCGGAGGGAGGAGAGGATGTAACCAAGCGGCTCGGCTAGCGAAGGAACGTGTTTGACTCGGTGAGAGGGATGCTCGAGGCCCAAGACCGGCATGGTGTTGGTGGTTGTTGTTGGTGTGGTAGCTGGTCCCGGCTGGGGGATGCGGCTCGGCGCGCGCCCTTGCGGAAGTCAATGGCCGAGAAGAATGTCAATTTTCCTTTTTCTGGGGTTTATGTGGCGTTGCGGGATCGGCTCGGGGTGACTCATTTAGTGTAATGGTGTTTTTTGGTTATTAGATAAATAGTTTGGCTCTGGGGGTTGTTGACTCCCGTCGGTTTGCTAGAATGGGCGTAGGGCAGGGCTAGGACCTCATGACTTGTCATCAGACACGTCCGCATCGATGGTCTCGGGTTTGAAAGGTGTTCAATTTCGACCTTCTAAGATGATGGGAAGTGTTACCGGAAAGTATTGAAGTCCAAGTGTTAGAGTGCGGTTAGAATTGCAGAGTGTCAACAGCCTGATGTGAGAAAATCTACACAGAAGAGGAACTTGGAGACGAACCGGAAGGGGACGATCGACGAATGGTTCGGATGGATACCAAGATGTCCTCGAACACCAAAAAGAAAAAGGATCCCAGGAACACTAGCATGCAGGACGCAGTGAGAACCCGCCAAAGGATTGCCGCGAGTTTCCAACCCAGATGCAAGGGCCGGGAACTACACCCGACTGACCGAGACTTCGGCACTGGGGACGTTTTGCCGGCATAACACTAGAAACCTGCCAACTATCAAGGTTGGACTTTCCTAAACTGGCACGAGGTTCATGGTTTCCCAGGAATTACCAACAACATTCGAAGTGCTTTGAGTCTACATACCCTACAGTTCTCCGAGTCGACGCTGGGATGTCGTAACTGTGATGTTGTAACTGTGGCCTATTCCATGGCGTCTCTATTCACTGTTAGCAGAGTTGATCTCCAATCACCAAAGTGTACGTACTCTATTCCAAGTTTGGATGCTGCATCATGTGGTCGACATCGCGCCTTAAGTATCGTCGATGATAACGGGTGTGCCGCGGACAACGATCCCGCCCGGAATCCAATCCCGACAAACACCCTCTTCACAACCAAGAGACACCTCCATCCAGGGTCTCATTTAACCTGCCGTTTCTAAGCGATGCGAGTTCGTGAGTTGATGTTGACGACCTGCATCAATCACCCTCGTGATGCCTTGACGCCATCAGATTGGCAGTTTGACCCAAGACATCCGGTCCGATATCGCTTGCTCGCATATCTTTTCCCTTCTGTAAACTGGTGTAATGAGTTAGTTGCTGCGCTTGGAAACTATGAGGATGAGGGGGTGCTTCTGTGATCACTGGGTGACATAGCAACGAGGTGCTGCAGCTCTTGTCGTGTTGGACCGATAACGAACAGAGTCAGACAACACCTCGATGGGTTGGAATACCCGGCCCGGACCTTGAAATCCGGTGCCTGAGCAGTATTTAAAGAGGCGTGAGATGGTTTTCATGTTTTAAACAGGTCTTGCGCCCTGGTAATAAGCCAAAAGACAACTGGTCAGGAAGAACTGGTAGCAATCGTCAGTTATGCAGGAACCGACAAGGGGATGTGGACACTACAAGAAACCCTCCATATCTTGGCATCTTCGATACCATGTATTAAGACAGGCGGTTTGACGGTTAGGGATCCATGGAGCAGAGAATACGTGATTGTACGAGGCTGGACTGAAGACCTCACCCGGGAGCTACGATGACAACTCAACTCTCGACGTACTAGACTAATACTGACATGTCACGATATTACAATCACCACATAAAGGAACCAGTAACTCACGAGACCTTTTCCCAGTCACCCTCACCGACAAAACCGAACACGACATAATAATTGTCCGACCAGCCCACTATTCCCGGCAGTCAGGGACTGGACCCTGAGGGGACTCACGGACCAGAAATAGAACGGGGACCTTAATATATTCCCAGGGGACAGGTTCCCTTTATGTCAAGCGAACATCATATAACTCGCGTGAAAATAACCACCCGCGGCCCATGGAGAGTAGGTAGGCGTCTGCAGGCGAGTTCGTATACATGGGCCCATGCTCACTCACGGGGATGCCGCGAAAGACGGTGAGTGAGTGAGATTAAGAGCTGGGTAGTTTATCGCAGAACGAACACGACTGGATTACGGGGGAGGAAGTAATGTAGGGGAAAAAGGGTAAGATACGAGCTGGGTTAGGTTGGGGTGGATGATGAAACGACGTTGGTGAAATGGCTTGTTCGGCATTTCCTCGAGAGCCTCACGGAGGTCAACCCCGGAAGCATCGGCCGACTCCAGGCCGGAACTGCCGTGCCGTCGGGTCCGTAGCTTCGGTGTAGGGGGGTTTGCGTGTTGGGCTTTGAACGGACATTCGGTGAATGGGGCCTGACGGGCCACCACGACTATGGAAGAGGCCCTCCCTGTCCGGAACTCCGGATGTCGAGGAATATTTAGGACTGGTAATTGGTTCAAGGTCAGACCAGTTGGCCGAGGGTGCTGGGTGTCAGGCTCCCCTAGGTATGCAAACATGGCAAGACATCTAGATGCCGAAGTTCGGGTTGCCGAGGAAAAGGCGGTAGAAAAGATGGATGAGTGAAAGTGAGCGTGTGACTGACAGCTGCGTGTTGGTTGGAAATGGTGACGGTGGGATATGTCGTGCTGTGCTGTGCTGAGGTGATAATCTATCACTTCTTTCACATCCCTAGCTGGGTGAACTAGACGTCCCGCATGTTACGTTACAACCTAGATAGGATAATCCGAGTGCTTATCAACTCACAGCAAAGGTCTCAGAAGAAAGAAACAGAGGAGATGGCCGAAACCTCTGCATTCCCAATATCAGACAGGACTCTTTCCATGTCTGACCCAGCACCTCCTCCTCCCCCTCCTCCTCCCCCATGCCGTGTCTTGAATTCAAGAACAAAAAAACCCTCAACCTAGTCCAACCCAAGACAAACAACACACCCCAGCCCTCCTCTCCCCGCGGCGGCAAAAAGACGCACCGCCTCGCTCGTCGGTTAAAGCATGCATTCACTCTTTCTTGGCCCTCTTCCGAGGAGATGGGGCCACACTGGGGGGAGACGGAGGCGACATCTTGGCCCTGCAGCTAGGTAGCAAACTATTGGGCGGCGCTTTTTCGTTTGGTGCTTTGTTCATGGGTTGATGACCTGGGGGGAGGAGGAGAAGCGTCTTTTTTTGCCCTCAACTTCCCCGCATTGTTTGCCATCAGAATGCGGGGGAGAAGATGGAACGATGGGTTTGAATCTCCTCGGGGGGGAGGCGTGCGGCGCAGGTATGGGAGAGGTCACACGACGGGTGCAGATGGGCTATGTTGTCTCTCTATCCGGGGTGATGGGGAGGGTTGGGTGTAAGTCCAGCCGAGGGAGGCAATCATGAGGTCAACAACACCAAGCAGCGGGAGCAGCAGCAGGCACCTTTGATGAGCAAGCAAACCGGCTGGATGTCATGGCCTTGTTCGTTTGTTTCGTAACATGCAAGATAATCGGTAGTTTGTCTGGGCCTAGCAGAACATGACGATCTACCATGCATCCACCACCGTCCGTCCAAGAACTCTCACAGCAAATAACAAAAGCAAATCAACCGAAACAACCAACCTGAGAAAGACAACCTGAAAAAGACCAACAAGATGAGTGAGATCCAAAAAACTGACAGGGTACAAGTTATGACCTCACTGGGCATTAAGACGAATGACCGGGGTCCCCGGCCCTTGTGATCCAAGGCGGGCGCCCGTCATCAATCACGGTCATCACCGAGGCCAAAATGAAACGCGTGAGAGTTTGTCGTTGTCTAAGCTTCAAAGCTATTAACCCAGGAGAGAGCACTAGAAGCTCGGGCTGGGCTTCTTTGAAAGCTTCTATCGCTAAAATGATTTAATGAAGTTATGAAAAGCATTGACAAGTTTGAGGATGATGGTGATCTTCCTGAGGCTGGGGCGGCTGGCTGGCTGGCGGGGAGACGAGGCGAGGATTTGTTGCTTTTTCACGGCGATTTCTTTTTTTCTTTTTTTGTGTGTCCCTGTCTTTGTTTACTTGGTGACGACACGAGGCAAAAAAATGATGGATGGATGGCCTTGTCGAGTTCGTGTACGACATCTATCCAAGGCACAGTGCACAACACAGCAGCAGTAGCCTCACGGGGATTGGCGCTGGAGACTGTCGTTAGTCTACTCCGTACTCTCGGCGCGAAATGGAGCTCTCTCAAGCCCTTGTGGATGATGATGACGATGATCAGATACAGGACCCCCCTCTGTGCCTGGCTAGTGATATCGTCCAGCCAGTTCATTTTTCTTCACCAGTGCTTCACCATTTTAACCAGCACGAGCCTCATCGCCTCATGTCCAGGGGGAAGAATGAATTTCCATCGATGCAAAAAAAGACGGGCGGCAACGGGCGCCGAAACAAGGGCTGCCTGCTGTGTCGCCTGTATTCCCCAGTCATTGAAGCACGGAATATTTTTCTTTCAACAGTCCTGCCCTGTTGTTCTCCAGCGGCGGCGTCTCTGCCGATTTGCAACCGTGAATTTGGCTACCTAGGTATCCTTGACAACTTACTGGGAGGGCTCGGATCAGGACCTGGTCCATGGGACATTCCCATCCCAGCGTCGTGGGAATTTTTTTTTTTCTTTCGTTTTACACCTTCCCTTCTGTTGCTCATCGGATGACAAGTTTAACTGGGGACGGGATGGAAGAAGGCTGGAGATGACCCTACGATGTTTGCGGAACATTCGGGAGAATTGTCTCGACCGCCAGCCCTTTTTTATTAGTAGGTACAAGTAGTAATTGATGGTGTTCAAGAGACGCGACCGACCGACCGGTCCGATGGGGACTGATTGAAAGACGCCGTAGTAAGCTGAGAACGGCACAGATGAGCCGGGAGGAGTGAGTGAGTGAGTGAGTGTGTGAGACGGGAAGAACCCATTGTCACTGAATCGGTATCCGTATCTCGACGAAACATTCCGGTCAGTCGGGGGTTGAGTGGATGAAGCTCGGCATTTGATCAAAACCATCCATCTCCAACCTCTTTTTCTCTCACTGTCTGTCTACTGTATCCGTAGACTCTGTATGGATCACCCTCACTCTAGCCTGTCCAAGAAACAGCCCCGTTATTTGATCAACCAGAACGGCGTAGTACCTATCTGGATCCCTGGGACCCTTGCTCTGCGGGAATAAAACCAGAAAAGAATGGGGACGAGGCGGCGTGTGTATGTATCACACTGCATGAAGAGGAGGCTCAGAAGTGGTGCATGACGACGCCGCATGATGTGTGTGGTTTTTTTTTTTTTTGGGGCCCTTTCTTTTCTTTTTTTTCCCTTTTTTCTCGTCAAGTTACCCTCTCAGGTTGGGTTGATTGGATTTCTACCCAGTACTTGGTGGACGGGGGGGGGAACCCTGGATGTAGGTACGAAGTAGGTACACGAGGCAAAGCCCCAAACTCCATATCGAGGATCGAAAACAAAAAACAAAAAACAAAAAACGAATGGAAAATGCACATTGACGCCTGGATCTTGCCTTGTCGATCCATCCATCCATCGCATCCGGCAATATCCACATATACACACTCACTATACACACACATCTATAATATCTCATAGACTTTCACCCTGTCATCCGGCAATGCCGTCCCGATTACGGAGTAGGGTTGATTCCGCCAGCAGCACAGCCGTTGGGGATTCGTCCTCCAAACCCGGCCGCGTCACCGAACGCATCCCGAATACCTTCTTCCACTCACCCAAACCCGGGTCGCCGTTTTTCTCTAGCTCTTTTGCTATACTTTATGTGTATGGATGACTAGGTATACGTAGAGATGAGAGGCTGAGTCTTGGTTGGGTGCTCTCTCGAATGGAATTGGCTTGAATGGGATTAGACCTGCCGTAGATGCCGGTCATGTTCAACTACTGAATGTCTCTCTTTTATCTGCTGCTCGCATCCAGAAATCTTGATTTGTCCCCTGGCCCTTCTTCCCATTCTCTTCTAGGTAGTGCAGGGTCTCGAGCTCACCTTGCATCGTCATCATCATCACCACCCCTAACCCTTGGTTGGCCTCCTTCTGACAAACATATCAACAATACTTCCGTAAAAGAAAGAAAAAAAAGCACCGCCTGCGTCTCAGCTGAGCTCTTCTCTCCAGGTTTTGTTTTTGGTAATCCCCCTCCCTCCACTTCCCTGGGTAGGCCTCTTGTCTCAAAAAGGGCTTACCTTTTCTTTCCATTTTGTTTCCGGTAAAACCAGACCTTTCTCTCTCTCCCTCTCTCTCTCTCTCTCTCCTCTTCTTCCCTTCTGTCTCTGTCTCTTCCATTCCGCCTCTCCCACTCACTCAACCTCCTCTCCCGCGTTCCAACCTCCCCTTCTAGACGTCTTCCCTGAGACCTCCACGTCCCCCAGTCTTCTCGCACCCCAGTCGTCTAGACTCCTTCGTCGCCGTTCGCCGGTCTCAGATCTCAGCCCGAGCAGCATCAACCAGCGAGCCGTGCTTAATTTGTCGTCCAAGGAAGGGGTGGGAAGCAGAACCACTTTCTTCGCTTCACCACTTTTTTTTCCCTGGGTTCCCTCTGCGTGTCTCGCCTGAGGTGTCTTGGTATTATTTGCTTTGTTTTTTTCGTTGCTGAGGGATCCGCTGCCTTGCTGCACGTCTTCGCCCGCTGCAGCCCGCCTTTCCGCCTTTTTCGTTACGCGCCTCGCGCTCAGGGTTCACGGGGACTGGCCTGCTTGTGCTTGCTAAGCTGAGCTGAGGCGGGAAGAGGCAATTCAAAGACAAGGATTCACCATCACAACCGGCCGCCTGTCAAAAGTCATCATCGAGCTCCACCAGCCTCAACCAAGCAAGGCCCAGCCCTTGGAGATTCGTTTCGCATTTCACATGTTCAACTAAGGCGAGTCTAGAAAGGTACGTGCGAGTTCATTCATTTTTGCCCCATCTCCTCCTCCCCTCCCGCCATTGACTCAATCAATGGCGGGTTGAATGCGACATTTCTTTCCCATTGGATCTCGCTTTGTTCCTCCTCCTCTCTTTGCTTGCTGCTTAGCCCTTCTTCCCCATCTTCAATGGATCTGCCCCAAGTCACACGCCCCCTCCTTCACTCCCATCAAACATGAACTAGCCCAGGCCCTTAAGCAAGTGGTCATTCACTCCCCCCAGAACAATCCAAAGTGGATGCATGGGGAGTTGCACTCGTGCCTCTTGATCTCGTCCCCATTGCTCTTGTTTTGCCTTGTTTCGGGCATCTCCCTCGTCGATTCCTCGTGTGCCGCGGAGAATACTCGCAGTTCCGAGTTGTCTCTTTCAAGGGAAGAGAGATAGAGAGAGAGGGTAAAAGAGTAGAGACAAAATCATATACCTACAACTAGGTTCCCTGTCATCCTCATCCCCGTCCTCCATGATCACCGCCTCGTACAACTTACTCTCCACCAACCCACCGCCACCTCACTCATCAAACCCGTCTTTACATATCCATTCACTCTTCGTACTTCTGACGCAAACCTCTCTTTGCAACACCCAACCCTTGCTTCGCCCCCCCCCTCCCCAGGTTCCGCCGTCCCTCGACTGCCCTGCTCTCTACCCTTGTCCGCCCGCATCCCATCTCCACCCCTAGTCGCCGCCGCCAGCAAGACATTAGGTCACCCCTGTACTCGACCGTTGGCGCCCAGAGTCTGGTCCCCCTCTCACTGGACTGGGCGGTCTGTCTCTTGCTTGCTTGGGCTGGGGTTTGTATGGATACCCTCACCTCTCAGCCCCGACATGCCAGCGCATAATAGCTCCTCTTAGCCAGAAGTTGTCCTGTGCTCTCGTTCCCGGCTTGTTGGAGACTGGGTCCCCCATCGTGCACTTACACAACCACTCACTACCCGTTGCCTTACACACCGTCTTGCCGCCCACTGGCCCCCCCCTCCCTCCTCTCCGTCTTTCATCCTTTCATTCAAGGCTACCTATAATGGACTTCTTGAGGGGAGTACAGACCTAGACCTCGGTCCCGCTCACTTCAACTCTCGTCTGTTATAAGCCACGCCTGCCCTCCCTCACGCGCGGTTGCACACACCTGCCACCCAATATATGCTGTGCCGCCTTACACTTTTTCGTTTCCCTGTCTTGCCTCAGTTGCTGTTTACTATAAGCAAGCTTTGGTCTATTACCGCTGCTGTTGTTGCTGCTGTTTCTGTTATCCCATACCTCATCCTCAGCTCCCGCACACACACACACACACAAACACACACACACGCTCACACACACCTCCCCCCCCTGCTACTGCGTTCGTCAAGAATATCTTGTTTGGCTGGGCCACCAAACCCTCTTTCTTCATCCTTGGCTTGATTGGCCGTCGTCATCGGCCATAGCCCATTGACCACCATGGCAGCTACTACTTCGTCCGATAACCCGCGACGTTGGATCAACACACACCCCAACATCTACTACCGCCCGCGACTCAGCAAGAAGCCCTCTTCGCTGTCCGTCGCCCGTTTCCCGTCGCCACTAATCGGTCCCAGACGGTCTCGCCCGCAGGCCATCCACATCATCAGCTACCCGTCTGGCTACGTTCCTAGAGAGCTTCGTCCAGAGAACCAACCACCATCTCCCCCGCCTCCCCCCGCGCCTAGGCCAACGCCATCTCTTCAACCTACTTCTCGGCGCAACACCTTTGACGTTGGCGAGAGCTCGAGGAGCAATTTCAACTGCCAGCAACAGTCACGGAAGAAGGCGCCAAAGGACCGGACAAGTCGCCGACGGAAAGACTCTTTGACTGTGGGCAGCGTCGACTCACCCGTGAGCCTGAGGCCGGTGCTAGACAAGTTGCTAGGGTCACTATCATTGACCAGCAACTCTACTTCGTCTTCCTCTACTTGTCCCGTTGGAGGGAAGAGTACCGGATCCCGCGAATCGACAGACGCTGGCCCTGTAAGAATTGAGGCATTGTCAAGCAACAGGGAAAGTGCGACTGCCGCAGCGACTTGCGAACCTGCCATTGGGGCGACAAGTGTGACTGGGGCAATTGCGACCGGGGCCGCCTACCCCCCGCCAGCTTATGACGTTATCGGTCCTGTCGACCCAGCACATGATTTAACCTTGACCACCACAGCCACTTCGTCGACATCGACGCTGTCGCCCGACAACTCTGCTGCCAATTCTGAAACAGAAACGGCTTGTATCAACCCGTCGTCGTCGACGGAACTCAGAAATATGACTCTCTCCAGCGCCAATCGCAACAGTTTCATGTCTGTTCGCCCCTCAAAGTCCACCATCACCTCGGTCGTCGCCGAAGTCCCGAAACCGAAACCCGTCGCTTCCGGCAGCGGTGTCTCGTGTTCTATCCTCCTCGCCGAGCAAAATATCTTCCTCTCTGGCTTCGACCATGATAACCAAGGCAACCGCCGGGGTCAGGGCGGTGGTACTGCTCTCCTGCGGGGCAGACTTCAATTGCACGTCACCAAGAACGTCAAGATCAAGGCCATCCAGCTCAAGTTGCTTGGCCGCGCCCGTACCGAGTGGCCAGAGGGCATCCCGCCTCTGAAGCAGGACGTCTTCCAGGAGGAGAGCCTGCGCACACAGGTTCTGACCTTTTTCAATGCCATCAATGATGGGTGGGAGACCGACTACGGCAACCAATGCACATACGAGCTCAAGAGGGGCTCCCCGAACAGCAGCCTCACCAATTTGGCTACCGGAAGGCCTGCCTCGAATTCAATCGGCTCGTACCGAAACAACATTACCCAGAAGGAAATGAAGCGATTGTCTCTCCAGAATGTCCAGTCGCGCAGTTTCCAAAAGGGCGACAGCTTTGTAGCCTCGGCCACCCAGGTCAAGGGCTACAAGGTCTTCTATCCCGGCGTCTACGACTACTCGTTCGAACTTCCCATCGATCACCACCAGCTGGAAACGACCAAGCTGCAGTATGGATCTGTCAAGTGGGAACTCCAGGCCACCGTTGACCGCGCCGGTGCCTTCAAGCCCAACCTGCATGGCACCAAGGAGGTGTCCATCGTCCGAGTGCCTGACCAGCTCTCCCTCGAAATGTCGGAGCCCATCTCCATCAGCCGACAGTGGGAAGATCAGCTGTATTACGATATTGTCATTTCGGGAAAGAGCTTCCCCATTGGCAGCAAGATCCCGATTGCCTTTAAGCTGACGCCCCTGGCCAAGGTTCAGGTGCACCGGCTCAAGGTATACGTGACCGAGACGATCGAGTATTGGACCAACGACCGGCGTGTCACTCGAAAAGACCCCGGCCGCAAGATCCTCCTTCTAGAGAAGAGTGCCGGAAAGCCCCTCGATTCGATGTGGGAGTCGTCTGAAATCCACACTACCCGCGGTGGCGAGCTGAGCCCTGCCCAGCGACGCCGGGCACGCGAATCGGCCGCTCGAAGTCGAGCCGAGGAAGCGTCGAGAAGACAGGGCACCGCTCAGCCTCTGCCGGCGCCGACTGAAAACATGCTCGGCGACCTGGATCTCGGACTCGAGGACCTCTGGGGCCCGACCGAGATCGAGGCCAATGTGCAAATCCCCACGTGTGAGATGATGGCGCGGAACAAGGAGCTGCGCCTCAACCCCGATTGTAGCTGGAGGAACGTGAATGTGTACCACTGGATCAAGGTATGTATATCTCCTATCTCTCTAGGCTCTGAAGCCTTTGCTGACCTGACCCAGGTTGTGATGCGAATCAGCCGTCTCGATCCCAACGACCCCACGGGTACCAAGCGCCGGCATTTCGAGATCAGCATCGACTCCCCGTTCACTGTCCTCAACTGCCGAGCCACGCACGCCAACACCAATCTTCCAGCCTACTCCGGGTCCCATTTCCAAAGCACCACCTATCAGTCGAGCTGCGGATGCCCCGATGCCATCACCGTCCCGACCGGCGTTTCGCCAAGCTCGTCCACCGGGACTCTACCTGGTGTCAATGCTAGCAATGAGACCCTACCGGCGCCACCGCATGCAGCCCATCTGGCCAATGCAGCCGGCAGCCAACAGGAACCACGGCCCATCCATCTGCTCCGGGTCCCGAGTTTCAACCCTCCCGCATTCGACGACGACGTGGCACCACCTGCTGAGTTTGTCTCTGAGCCACCGGTCCCTGAGCGGATCATGACGCCCCCGCCGCAATACGATGTTGTTGTCGGCACCCCGAGCGTGGACGGTCTCGCAGACTACTTTACACGACTTGCGAACTCTGGGCTGGACTGCCCTGAAGACTCTGGTTCAGACTCGGACGAGACGCCTCCTAGAATCCTGGAGCGATCCGGGCGAGTCAACGTGGTCAACCCACACACCCCTGGTGGGAGGAGGATGCCGAGCCGGAGCTTCGAGATTTCCCGCCCACCAATCAATCTCGACATGACGGCCATTCATCGCCGAGCCGCAGGAGCGGTGTGAGGAGCACTCGCTGGCTGCGTGTGGCTGCGATGAGTGAAAGCCCGGATTATAATACCGTGATGTTCAGCTCAACCGAGCATCGATGTGAAGAACTCACACCATGACGTTTTCTACGATATTTACGTCTCCTATAATGTTTTTTTTTTCTTCTTTCCTTTGTTACATGGCTATATCAGCGGAGCATCTGGACTACATCGAGAACCAGCAGGGATGGGATGGGATGTATGTATGGACGGGCCAAGGGATCGGTGGCGTTACGTTGCTCAAATTCCACACGACGAAGGCTGGGCGTTTATCAAAAGGGAAGGGGTAGCAAAGCAGGTCGTTTACCGTTTGGGTCCAGACAGGATACGGAGGACATGGGGGGGGTATATATCCAGGATATTAGGAACTGGCAGGATTAGGACAGGATGCATCCAAGGCATCCCACTTTTTGATACCACATCGCCTCTTATAAGATATAAATATTGTTGCTATAATACTTTTGGGTCAACTGTTTGTGATACTTGGGATGTCGCGAGAAGCGATGATTCAGGTTGAGGATGAAGCGTTTCAACATGAAGCGCATGAACTGGCAGGGGAGTGTTTGGACAGGGTTGAGTCGCGGTCGGGGTTATCTATTCTATATCACTTGTTTTATATCCTTCAGTTCATAATGAGGATCAGGAATGGCACTGTTAAGGCATTGGAATGAATGAGGCTTGATCAATACGCCACGACGTTTGGGAACTTGATGTGCCAAGAGGTTGGCACAGGGCCATTCGATAGGGCTGAAAGGGTTGATGATGTCAGAGGGTGGCATTCGGCACCGGGATCTTTTAGTAGCCGTTGGTGTTGGGGGATTGCTCAACCTCTTGTCCTTAGCCTCTCTGTCTTCAATTGAGTGTTGATTCTCAGAACTTGGTCTCTCAATGAGATGACATACTCTTCTTTTCACGGACTTACTCTGTGCTTATTGTTCTCAAGGGCCTACCCTTTTATTGGCCAGAATAGTCTCATTAGTGGGTCGTTCGGGATCATATTTATACGCTCAACGTCGCAACTCGTCAGCAGAAATCAACGCTTTTGAGATATCTTTGTACCGCTCTATACAAGGTGCTTCAAGCTGCCGACGACAAGTCGTACTTGCTTCTAGTTTGATTTTGATAGTTAGGTATATTCAGCACATACACGCACGGGGTATGTGATCCGGTTGATCCGGGCTTTGAACAACTACACCCTCGTTTTTGGATAGATTCTTACCCAACCACTGAGATCTTATTATTGGGAAGGATACTTTCATAATGGCAACTACAGATGACCAAAGGAAAGACGGCAAGACTCAACCTGCGAGGCAGAGAAAGGCACATCGCAAGTCTAGACTAGGCTGTGCCAACTGTAAACTTCGCAGCGTCAAGGTATACAATACAACCTCCCCTCCCACCGCTTACTCACCTATACCTACTATACCTACATCCATATATGCCTAACCTACTCACACTCTACCCCCAGTGCGACGAATCCAAACCCTCCTGCCACCGCTGCACCTCCTCCAACCTCATCTGTCCCTTCTCCCTCCCCTCCACAACCCCCCTCTCCCTACGCGTCGCCGGCCCCGTGTTCTCCCGCACATCGCCAGACCCCCTCGCCGACAACCTACTCGCGCCTAAGCTACGCATCCCCGTTGCGTTGCCCGCGGGGGGCGAGGGAGGTGGCTTCGTCCTGGGCGAGAGGGAGTGGGCGGCGTTGGGGAGGTTTAGGGGACGCTCGGTGTTGACGCTGGGGACGAGGGAGACGAGACATGTGTATAGGGATGGGACGTATGAGTTGGGTATGAAGGTGAGAGAATCTCTAGTTAAGCTGTTCAAGCGGCAACTTCTTTTAGTACTGACATCGTTACCAACCTAGCATCCTTTTCTCATACACGCCTTTCTCGCCTTCTCCCTCCTCCACGACACCAATCTCTCACCCACACCCCTCCCCCCTTCACACCACTCCTCCCTCGCCTTCCACTGGTACCACGCCACGGCACTCTTCAAAACCCACCTCCTATCCGCAACCTCCCTCCCCTCTCCCTCCCACCTCCCGTCCTCTGCTCGCGACGCCCTCTGGGCCTCGACCGTGCTCCTCGGCGCATCTGCCCTTGCGCTACAGCACCGGGAGACGGATGATGTGTGGCCGCTCAAGACGCCCGATGCGCTGGATCTCGACTGGTTGAAGATGAGTGATGGGAAGAGAGTCGTGTGGGCGCTCACTGACCCGTCGAGGGAGGAGAGTATCTTCCACAAACTCTCCGCCGACGCGCCGACGCTTCCGAACGGGAGTCTCCCCGTCCCACGGAGCAGCTATCTCCCACCGCGGTTCCATTCCCTGTTCAACCTTACACCTTCATCCACCCCCGCCAACAACCCATACCACATCGCCGCGTCAATCGTCTCACAACTCCTCCCCTGCGAAGTCAACGACGACAACATGATCAACTTCCGATGCTTCATATCACAACTCGACGCACGGTACCGCGCACTACTAGAGCGTAAGGATGCGAGGGCTATGTTGTTGCTGGCGTGGTGGTATGCTAAGTTGACTGGGAGGGGGACGAGGTGGTGGATAGGGAGGAGGGCGTTGTTGGAGGGACGGGCGATATGTATCTACCTGGAGAGGTATTGTGGGGGGGAGATAGAGGGGTTGGGGGAGCTGTTGGAGTTTCCGAAGAGGGTGTTCGGGTTGGAAGGGGGGGAGGTGGGTGGTGTGCAGGGGGG
>JABFFI010000967.1:0-12728 GCA_013623725.1 Fusarium robinianum | reverse complement strand
GGCGGGTGGTGGGTGGGGTTCCTTCCAGCGTATCTGCGGGGGTGGCCGATCGGAAAACTCACGTGGGAGAGGATTTCCCTTCTGGGAATCGCACGTCTGTTGCCAGTTACCACAGGATGGCAGATGCACTACCAGCCAATGTCGAACTAATACATAAGGATCCCATGCTCCCGGTTGGGGTTGGATCTCTTCATCTACAAACTCCAGCACACAAAAGCTGCCTGTACAACATCGTCAGTCTCATCAACAACCACAGCCTCGCTTCGCTCCAAGTCGATATCCTGCAACGATGGGTTCCATATCACGGGAGAATGAATTTGATGTCATCATCATCGGTGCCGGTATCTCGGGTCTTTGCACTCTTCATCACATTCGAGAGCAATTTCCTGACTGGAGAGTCAAGGTTCTTGATGCTGCCCCCGATGTTGGTGGCACCTGGTACTGGAACGCATACCCAGGCTGCCGATTTGACTCCGAGTCTCTTTCCTATGCATTTTCCTTCGATAAGGAGCTGCTTAACGAATGGCATTGGAAGGAAGCCTTTTCAGCTCAGCCCGATACCCTCAGATACTTGAAGCGGTTTGCCGAAAAGCACGACCTATACCCTTACATTCAATCCAATACCATTGTCAAGTCCGCGCGCTGGGACGGCCATCAGTCGTGGACCTTGGAAGATGATGCCGGTACCACGTACACGACAACTTTTTTGACTAGTTGCATGGGGTTCCTCTCGGCCTCGACCTTACCCGCCATTCCAGGCCTCGATAACTTCGAGGGCACCCTCTTTCACACATCTCGCTGGCCCAAGGAAATTGATATTACTCGCGATTTTGCTGGCAAACGCGTTGGCATAATCGGGACCGGGGCAACTGGTATTCAGATCATCACAGCCCTTTCCAAGGAACCCAGCATCAAGTCCATCGAGGTTTTCCAGCGTACAGCCAACTGGGCTTCACCTCTCCGCAACTCCGACCTCTCAACAGAGCAAATGGCAGAAATCATCAAGAGCGGCCGTTACGACTCAGTTTTCGACATATGCGCCCGGTCTACATCTGGTTTCATGCATCTCCCCGATCCCCGCAAGTCATCCGAAGTTTCTCAAGAAGAACGTGTGGAGCTTTGGGAAAGGCTCTATAACTCGCCTGGTATGGGCAAGTGGCTCAGCGTGTTCTCCGATACATACACTGATCGTACAGCCAATAAACTCTATTCTGATTTCATGGCCGACAAGATCAGACAGCGAGTTTCCGACCCGGTGTTGGCTGAAAAGCTGATTCCCAAAGATCACGGCTTCGGTACCCGGCGTGTGCCCTTGGAAAGCGGCTACTATGAGGCCTACAACAAGCCGCACGTCCACCTGGCGGATCTCAAGGAAACGCCCATCGAGAGCATCACAGCGAGTGGCATCAAAACTTCAGACGGAGCCGAACATACTTTGGATATCCTCATTTGCGCCACGGGCTTCAACGCAATCACCGGTGCTTTCGGTGCCATTGACTGGCATGGAAAAGATGACCGCCCTCTCATTGTCAACAGTGCCGAGGACCCCAAGAAGGCTGCCAGAGCTATCTGGCCTGGTCATCGGCCGGAAACTTACCTTGGTTGCACTGTTCCCGGCATGCCCAATCTCTTCATGGTTCTCGGGCCCCATCAGCCTTTTGGAAATGCTACCCGTAATGTTGAATTTGTGGTCAATTTTATTGTTGACCTATTGCGGTATTGCAAGGAGGGCCATTATCGGCGCGTCGAGCCTGCAGGAGAACCGGTTGAGGAATGGAACGAGCATGTGGTCGAATGCAGCAAGCCTCATGTGTTGATGAACGAAATTGACAGTTGGATGACTGGTGTGAACAAGAATGTAAACGGGAAAACGGTCAGAAGTGTGGCTAGATACTGTGGAGAGGCGAAAGACTATCGGAAGCGCTGTCAGGAGGTGAAGGACTCAGGTTACAAGGGCTTTATATTCGCTTAGATATGTATTACCCAGTTGATCAGGTATCGTTACCCTCTGGCTGCCTATCGGGGAGTCAAACAAATGAAAGGTAGAAAAGTGCCCCGACTCGCGGCGATACGACGTGAATGCATGTGATGACCTCGCCGAGACGCCGCACCGATGTGCCCTCTTCTTCTTGACGGCGGAAATGGTTGCTGCCTTGAGAATCGAAAGTCTTTCGCCGCGACAGGGGGTCAGAAAAGCCGAATCTACAGAAGAATGGGTTTCAAAATCTGTGGATTGACAATCCCGACCCCGGTGAGCTACTTAAGAGAAACCCCCTCGGCTTCCCCACAATCCGCTGACCGAGTGTGCAGGTGGGGGCTCCGTGGTTGGTAACGCCCTCGAGCGCGGCGCCGGATACACGCCTTACGGGGAGCACTTCTCCTTTCACTGTGGCATGGAGGTTGTCCTGCCCTCTGGCGAGGTAATGCGTACAGGCATAGGCGCCCTGCCTGGCAACAACACCTGGCAAACGTTCCAGTATGGTCAGTCTTTTTCTCATCTCTTCCTCGCATTCGTGTCACTCACATGAGAGAATCGCAGGTTACGGTCCCTACCCAGACGGCATCTTCACTCAGTCTAACTTTGGAATTGTTACCAAGATGGGTGTCTGGCTTATGCCTGATCCTGGTGTGAGTTGCCATTTGTGCCCGATTTCTCAAACACAGCACGTGCTGACGGCATTGTCCAGGGTTATCAAGCATACCTCTTCTTGTTCCCCAAAGAGACAGACCTGCCTGAGATTGTAGAACGTGTTCGTGTTCTTTGCATTTCTGGTGTTATCTAGAATGCTCCTACCATCAGGAACACCCTCATCGACGCTGCCGTGTATGGTCCGAAGAGTGACTACACCAGCAACGAGGACGTGCTTTCCAGCTCTGAGATCGACGAAATCGCCAGGAAGATTAACGTAGGCCGGTGGAACATCTACGGCGCCATGTATGGACCGAAGCCTATGCGAGATGTGCAGTGGGAATCTTTGAAGGCGTCCTTTATGCAGATTCCCGGGGTACGTGTTCTTGACATTCTGCTTCACGACTTCACCCTCTGAACCTTGCTTTAGGCCAGATACGAGTTCCCCAAGCCCAGGGCAGAGGGCGAAAAATGGACCGTTCTCCACATGTGGGAGGAAACCTTCAAGGGTTTGCCCAACACTTACGAGCTGAGCTGGCTCAACTGGTCGTGCGAGAGGGGGTCTCTGCTTAGCTTCTCTCCCATCTCGCCCGCGACGGGCTTTGACGCAAACAAGCAGTGCTCGTCCGCCTCTCTGTCTGCGGTGTCTGCGGCACAGATAGGGGTCTGGCGACCGGCGAGCTGGGCCACGAGGGTGTCGGCTACGTCGTGCAGCTGGGCAGCGCCGTGCCGTCGGCGCAGGTCAAGGTCGGCGACAGGATCGGCATCGCCTGGCTCCGCGACGTCTGCGACGTATGTGAGTTCTGCCTCCACGCGGGCGGCGAGACGCGATGCAAGGAGCAGCTCAACTCGGGCCGCAAGAGGGACGGTACCCTCGCCGAGTACGCCCTTGTGCCGAGCCGCTACCTGTTGCGCATCCCCGCCCACATCACCGTGCCCGACGAGGTGATCGCCCCGATCCTGTGCGGCGGCGTCACTGCTTACGCCGCGATCAAGAATGCCGGCGTTGTCGGCAGAAAGTGGGTTGCTGTCTCAGGGGCTGGCGGCGGCGTGGGCGTGCTGGAGGTTCAGTACGCCAAGGGCATGGGCTATCGCGTCCTGGGGATCGATGTGGGCGATGCAAAGCGGGACATGTGCCTCTCGTCCGGGGCAGATTGCTTTGTCGATGCGGCCCAGAGCCAGGATTTACGGCGGGACGTTAAAGCTGCCTTGGGACAGACGGGTGCTGACCTGGTACTCGTCTATGCAGCTTCAGGCGGCGCATATAATGCAGCGTTGGGCATTGTCGCGGCCTTTGGCACCCTGGTTAGTGTTGGAATACCGCCTGACTAGCTGGTTTCTTTCCATCCACTGCTTCTTATCGACATGGGCATCAACATTGTGGGATCTGCGGTCGGAACAAATCAAGACATCCTGGAAGCCATTGGGTTTGTTCAGAGGGGTCTAGTCAAGCCCGTTGTGAATGTTCAACGCCTAGAAGACCTGCCTGGGCTGGCCTCACGGTTTGGAAAGGTGAGTTGAGGTTCTAACTCGTGTCTATTTTGCAACATTAAGCTTGAAGCAACTTTGGCTAATAGTTTTCTTTTTAGTGTAATGGTAAGGCGGTTATTAAATTTAAAAACTCTTATAGTCCCTGCAAACTTTAACCACCCGTATCGAGAGGTTGTGTTAGGCGGAAACACGCCATAACGTGGTGTATCCTATAACCGCTACTACTGCACAGCTCTTGTATAAATTATAATTATTAGGAAGTAATATACATATTACGCGTGCCCCCTCTAATGCATTTACCTATCTTTTTTTGGCAAGTGTTGTGTTTAAAAGCGGCTTTAATATATAATCTCGGCTCGAAGTAGACGTCATTCTATTTGGGTGAGGCTTGATGTTGTCCTTGCCGAAGATGCTATACCTCTCCATCCAGTACATCCTAGCCGCGAAGCGTACTATGAGCTTTGAGCTAAGGCTCTGCTATATTAGGCTACCGGCTCTGATTACCTGTGTGTCTAGCGATGTCTTTGGCGGGATGAGGTCATCTAGAATTATAGCACTAGCGAAAACAAGGAGTGCCTTCCTAAATTCCTCGCTTACGAGAATGCTACCCTCGGGCAAGTCTATAGTCCCGTCAGATCTGTAGATAGGAAGGTCGTTCTGTAATTCGACTTAGAATAGGGTGCCAAAGTATTGGTATGGGACGATTTGGATGTCGATTGTATCTATGCTAGGTCTGATAATAACGAAATCTAGGTCTACTGGCCGGATGGCCACTATCTATCTATCTTCTGGCGCAGTTATCCCATTAAGAGCTGGGCTTCAACTATATAAAAAAACACTATTAACACATCATAGCATCGTATCCCAATGTTAACACCAGTGGCCCTTTTTTTTTTTTACCTTCTGCTGCCTGGAGTAGAAGACTCCTATCTAGCTGGTGAGCAAGTGACGATAGGGGATATCGGATGCCATCTTGCCCTGGAATTTGCAAGCCAGGGGCGGGCTGGCTCGACAGCGTACACGCTATCATTAGAGCCAACGTAGTTTCTGCTGAATGTGTTCTTTATTATAGTTAAAGCCTGGCCCTTAATGGAATAACTGAGCCAGAAGACAGAAGATAGGTCAAGGGCTTGAATAAGCGGTGGGGGGGGCTTCCGAGCAACCCAACGGAAATAACACAGGCGTAACTCTAGGGGCACTTCTGCTTAGCACTGGTATGACTATCTCAATTCAGGAGAGGCAAAAAGTGGATATCGAGTGAGGTGATTTAGCCGAGGACAAAGAATACGGATCGTCAGTCTAAGTTTGGGACCGTCGTCATAGTAGTGTGCCAAGCCAGAGCTGAGCCGTCTTGTATGTGCTTGGCAACCTTGTGGCCGGAGCTACCGGCTCAGTGACGTTGCAATGCCTAGGGGAGACGAAAAACAAGAAACTGGCCCTCCTGTTTTTTGTTACCTAGAGGAATGCGTGATGAGCCGAGCCTCGGCGTTGAGACAAAGTTTCCATCTAACGCCAGCCACAACTCAATTTCTATCCAGCCAAGGCTGAGCCTAGAGAATGCGATTGAAGGACATCGGCGTTGCGCGATTGTGTGGCGTCATCATTAAACGCTTTCCGAAGCTGGTTTATTCTGCTTTGGCGTCATTCGTCCTCCTTGTTTTGGACAAAGCAAGATATCTAGAAAACTATATATGATCTACAATACCCCCTCTTCATTCTTTCATTTATCATAATCACCAATCACTCCTAAAATACAACCTGAAACAACTCATTACGATCAGACCTCTTCAAAAGGATACTGCCAGAACAACGATAAAGATCCACTTCTACCCAATCCCGACAAGCCTCTCTCAATCAACCACACAAAACAAACGCTGAAAACCGCTTCAATATTCACTATGTGCCTCCCCTTTCGACGAAGACAGCCCCGCGGCGTTATGGTGGGCCCTCGTCCAGCCACTGTGGTTCACCACCACCACCACGGAGGGCATATGGGCATGGGCGGAGGACGTATGGGTATGGGAGGTCCACGGATGGGCGGCCCTCGCATGGGTGGAGGAATGATGGGAGGAGGGCGACGTATGGGTGGACGTCGCTGCTGAGCGCCTTGCTTCTAGCCTGAGTACCAGCGGCGATCAAGAGCTTGAAATATATGTTCTTTTTGTGTATTATTATAGAGCTTCCAGGATGGGAATCGGACGTAACGCGTTTTGTTTAAGTAAATATCGTTCCTGAATATTATGTTCCTTGTTATCTGGACCGTTAGTTACCTATGGGACTATAAATAGATAAATGCGCATTAGACAATGACAAAAATTGATAGAAAAGTGAAAAACACAACATTTCGAAAACTATAAGTACGCTCTGAACATTCAATATTATTTATATCCATTATAATGGGATATTCCGGCGTGGTGGCGTTGCATGATTCTGAAGTGGCTGCGTGTCGGATCGGAAGCTGGGGGGCAAAGCCGATCCGATCCGGCTTGATTTATGGAACGAGTCCGAAGCCAACGCCGGTTTCGATCCGGCCTCCCGGATTGAAGTTTCAAGTCTTGTGGCTCGGGTGCGCAATTCATTGGTCACGGAGGCAGCTTTCTAAAGTTTTACCGTAGCCGTTAATCCCCTACGTTGCCTGTGATACTTTGACTCAAATCTCTTTGGTTATTGACTCCCTGAAGCCATTTGGAGATTTCCTACAGTACAGAGGCATGGAGCGAAGCATCGCAGATCTCTTTAGATAACATAGGCTTCAAAAGGAAATAGACTAATATTACTTTGCCGATATATCGTAGCTCTCTTTGTATCTCTTGTTACTGGTTAATCTTGTACTATCCCTTTTTAGCGAGGATACAACTTCTAACGGTGGCATTTGCATACTGGGTGGAGTTGGTGATCCTCTTGAAGCCGCGCGGCCCGTTGCTACCCTTGTACCACACTATGGCTACGTGATACCCGAAGACATAAAGAGTTTCAACTTCGGCTAAGGGCTTCCCAAAAAGCTGCAATTAAGAGGTCTCTTGGTCTTGTCCTAGCGTTAGAAGAAACAGTCTTGGTCCTTCCTCGTGCCATACATATTCAACTTTCTATTCCTTCTCAAGAGCGGCCAAACTCCATATTAGCCTACTCGAAATTTCAACCTACTCATTCTAAAGCTACGCCTTTAATATTCCATCTCAATTACCATTACCTTACGTCAACATGAACTTCTCTCCTTCGTGGCTCAAGGCAAGTTTTTTCGCCCCCGGAAAGAATAGCCAGCATGGGTCTAACAGCTTGAAGGTGGAGGAAGGGCTGGGCAGTACCCGTCCCGTGCTTAGAGGAGACGCGGAGGAGATGACTTCTCAGTTCGCCGGTCTCCAGGCTCTCCTGGCCCCAGCCGATCCCCAGCCGTACAGCACAGTATCGACTCAAGACAAGACTTACGAAGGCACCAAGTATCGCATCTATACTTCACACCGCAAAACCAACGCCCAAGACTGGCTTCCCATTGGCGTTTTCTTCCATGGCGGTGGCTTTGTCTTGGGAGATCTTGAGACTGAGGATGCGCTTTGCCGAGCAATTGCTCAGAATGCAAAGACTTTGATCATCAGCATGAACTACAGAAAAGCGCCAGCCCACAAATCACCAGCCCACAAATCACCAGCACAGCTTAATTGCTATAATAATGATTATAGCCTGATCTTTTGCCTAGTGGCGCAGCGGTTAAGGTGCCCGCAGCTGTGACGGTTCGTTACACTAAGAACGAGTTTTTATAGGAGAGAGTTGCTCCGCAGGCTATTTCCATATCTTCTATTCTCTATAGGGTAAGCCGTGCAGAAGAAGCTGCGGGCAGAAACGAGAAACGATAGGAGAAATAGGAAAACTGGCCAAGCTATTATCCGAGTTTACTATAGAAGAGTTAAAGTAGGTTTATAGTCGTTTTCTATATCGTTTACCCTATTTTGTGTTTCTAAATCTATAAAGAGAATAATTGCAATTACTAGTGGTAGATCGTCGGTGTGAAAGGAGAGGGCGAGTATGCAAGATTCTCCAGCGGCTTTCCGTGTGATCTGGGGAATAAAATACTATATCTCTTTATATCTCACTATCTACATCGTTTTTATATAGCTCTCAGTCAAGCTGGACGTGTCAACACTTCCAGCAGCCCATGTTGCTAGACCAAGTCCACTTATCTCGCCAATGAATCGGAGTTTTTCTTGGGCCCATGCCCTCTTTTCGTTCCCCACAGACGAAGAGAACAGTAAGACGAGTAGAGGCCAGAATAGGCCATATGCTCGGTAAGCAATTCCTGTCTGGCCTTCCTCTATATTATTCTCACTGTCGAGGCCTAGAACGGCGCAAATCTCCCCACAAACCTGCTCGAGGATCATATGCCTCATGGACGGGTTGAACTGATAATCAAGTTCGTGGCGGGTTCCGTCACCTTCCTCAACAAAAGCCACGAGGCTGGAGACCAATTCAACGACGTGATACCTCACGGTTTGATATAGACTCCTTGCAAGAGCCTCGGTTGTTTTGGTGGAGACCTCGAATATGTTATTAAAGGCCGTTGGCTGTTGATGTGAAGGCAGATCTGGATTTGAGGAGGACTTCACGCTGGTGGCCGTGGCATCGAGATCTTCGCTAATGGAAATCCCATCCTTGATAAGCTGTATCACCTCAATTCGAGATGGATGGTGACCTGTCGTGACTTGAGCGCGTGCACGCCTCTTAAAATCGACCGCCCGACCAAGAATGGGCTCTAGAAGAGGGCCTTTTATCCACGGAGCGGCGAATCTTTCTAGGGCTAGCCACTTCACATCGAAGGGCTCATTATTGAGAAACATGCTCATCAGCTGAATACTAATGTCAGTGGAAAATTAGCCATGAGTGGTCCAAGGATTAACACGCACACAGATATGACTGAGAAACATGAAACAGCTTTCATCTAGTTCGGAGTCCCGTGCCCGCTCAGCCCGCCATCGAAGTAGGAGCAGCGCCCCGCGGAAATGGATATGGCATTGGAAGTCCGCGTCCTTCCGAAAGTACTCCGGGATGATCATCTATATGCCGTCAGCGTAAACGCCACCTTGTTGACGGCAATCGAGCCTTCTTCTAGGTAATTATGAGGGCAAGACTAGCTAAACATCTCTTACCTCGAACAGTGAAAGCAATAACAGAGCTACGAGAACCGAATCGTCAGCAGTCAGGACAGTATCGTCTAGTGCGGCATTGAGCGCCGTAATCGCTTCACCATAGTGCCGCCTCGCCCGCACCATCAAGCCAGATTGCTGAAGCTGGCGAGCCGAGCTG
This sequence comes from Fusarium robinianum, assembly GCA_013623725.1. Classification (NCBI taxonomy): domain Eukaryota; kingdom Fungi; phylum Ascomycota; class Sordariomycetes; order Hypocreales; family Nectriaceae; genus Fusarium; species Fusarium robinianum. The sequence continues at coordinate 3,313 of JABFFI010000967.1, read as the reverse complement.
ACCAAGGTTACAGCGTGGAGCGCTTCCTGGAAACACATTGACGAGCTGCTCATGTAAAACCTGGGGAGAACGTTGAAGAGCGTGATGCCTGAGTGGATTGCATAATCTTGGTAGAAGCGGTTCCAGCTGTGGACCTCGGCAGTAATGTGGACTCCTCGTGGAACGGTGGCGGCTTCTCTTCTTGCCTGCTCCATTCTCTCTGTCCTTGCTTTCTGAATGCGTGTCTGTACTTTATTCTCGGCATATTTGTTCTGCATACGAAGCATAACACTCCAAGGTTCGGGATAACCGGGACATGGTCGCCCCGCATGCGTACAACGCTGGCAGGATGGTTTTTGCAAATCACACTAGACAGGACACTGTTGTTAGCTAGAAGGTTCTTAGTAGTACGAAGGACAAAGGGTTCCCTATACCTTGACACGGCGCTCGCGACACATAAAACAGCTCTTGGACCGCCTGCCCGCGTTAACCATGATGAGAGGGACCTTGTCGTTGTTGCTCTAGCCGTGAAGTCCTAGAAATTCGTAGGTAGGAAAGGGTGGTAGTGAAAAGCAAGTTGTAGGCGGTAAGCGTGTCGTCACATGACGTCTCCAAGTTCGCTTAACGAAACTAACTATTATTAGAATAGCGTTGAACGCCTACCCACTAGGCTAAACCTTAAGGGGCTGTAAAAGCGAGCCTAGTAAGGTTGACAGGATTGAGGCCCCCTACGGGCTAGTTGGGTTTGTATAAGACCCGTCGGAATAAATTCCTCCAGCATAATGTTGCCGTCCTGACTCGAACCTCGGTACCGTGAGTTGCCTTTCTCAGCCTAAACCTTCAGGGCTCGTAAGACCAAGCCTCAACATATCTTTTCCGGGGGTTCCAGAGCGTACGTAACAAAGCTGAGGCTCGCTCTTACGACCCTTTCAGGTTTAGGCTGCGAAAGCTAAAACACTACAATTACGTGGCCATCTTACTGCCTGGATCCAGCATTGACCTTGCTGGTACGGATGTCCCGAAGTTAGCTCGCATATGCTGCTCCCAGGAGCAAAGCAAGTTTGATGCCATAAAGTATAAGTATGATGTCGAGCACCCCATGGCTCAATCGCCTACCGACAATTCTGAGCAAAACCAAGACTATGTGCATGCTGCCTGCGCTCATACGCCATCTTTAACGTCACCGGGAGACAACTGCACCAAAAACAAATAAGTCGGCGGAGTTTTCTTAAAGTAGGTTGCTCACTTCGAGCGAAAGTACCAAGCTAAGCAAAGGCAGACCAGCGAAGAGGACTTGGAAGCATCATGAGTCCATTCACCTTCAAAACTACGAACCACCCGACTACCCCAGCAAAACTCGGCAGTCCAGTGAATTCGGGAGTCATGGAGCGCCTGATGGACCAGTCAGGGCCAATCGAGATCAAGACAATTGGTGCCGACTGGGTGGCCAACTTGTCCGGATTGCTTAATCTGAATGACCCAAAGGCCGTGCAAGCGGGTCTCAAAGAACGCCGTGAGCCAATTAAAATCTTCGCCCACGTTATACGGCACCCTTCTCAGGGCTTCTTTCTGGTCGATACAGGTGTATCACGGCGTTTTGTGTCCGACCCTGAAGAAGTAGGAGTTGGTTGGGTCTTGCGGAAATATGCTGGTATAAGTGACATGAAGGCTCAGCAAAGTACAAAGGAAATCATCGACGCCGAGGGCACAGCTCTAAAGGGGGTTTTTATGACGCATCTTCATCTTGATCACGTCTCAGGACTGCCTGATATTCCGAAGGATGTACCTATCTATATTGGACCCCATGAGGCAGATTCGGGGTTGTTTATGAATGTAGCCGTCCAAGGTACGAACGATCGCCTTCTTGCTGGACGGCCGCCGCTGCAAGAGTTCGACATACCTAGGGATGCGGACAAAAAGTTTGAGGGAGTAATCGACATCTTCGGTGACGGCACATTGTTCGCTATTCACAGCCCTGGCCACACCACAGGACACATCGCTCTTGTCGCTCGCACGCCAGCGGGTCCGGTGCTCATGACAGGGGATGTGTGCCACACCCGCTGGGGCTGGGATAACGGTGTCGAGCCAGGAACCTTTCTGAAAGAGCGGGATCCCAGCCAGAAAAGCCTCTTCGCCCTCAAGGCGTTAAGCGAGCGTCACCCGAATATGGAGATCAAGCTGGGTCACCAATTTTGAGCCCAATGTTATGCCAATTGAGGGCGGCTGTGTGGGAGGCATAAATAGAGAACCTTCTAGCTAGCCTTGTCTTCTGGATTTATAATAGTTATCCTATCTGCTTTTCACTATTACTTGGAGTCTTAGCATTCGCATTTATAATTGGCACCGTGACTATAGCTTGGAATATATGGATGGAAGGGCTCGTTGCGGCTATCTGACCCTAGAGTCCGTTTCCAGGCTTCAGCGAGTGTCCCCTTGCGCTTAGGACGCGAATTTCCCAGACTTGTTCTGTGTATAAATGAAGGATATGATTTCCTTCCTAGACTCCTCCGGCTGAAAGGGGATATAGGCAAGTTGTCACATTTAGGGGTTCCAATGGGTGCTTAGTTATCTTTCTAATAAATTTTAGGGGGATGATGGCTGCGATGCGGTCGGGGCCAGTGTCACGGCCCATAATATAACCTGAAGACCAGGCGGTTAGGATATGTTGAACCCGCAATTGGGTGATTAATATATTGCTAAAATGCTTTATTAATCTGACTGTTTTACTTTTATCTGGTCTAATGATTTCCCCTCTTTTAAGGCATTCTAACTTAGGCTAGTCCCCTTTAAGGCTCCCTTAATTATATAATTGGCCTAATCTAACTCTAAGGCTCAGATAATAAAAATGCCTTATTAGGGTTAATTTAATATACCCCCTTAGATTAAAAAAAACTTATACTTTCTAATCTACCTTTTAGGATATTATTATCCCTTACCCTTATAAATATTATCCCTAACCTTTATATTAGATCTTTAAGCTTTATTTTATTAATTTACCTTATAATTAAGGTATTTAATAGGTACTCTCTTCTCTAATTACTTATTAATAATTCTATAATTTCTTTTTTTTTTTAATAATAGGTAAAACGGGGTCTAATAGACTAATTAGAAAAGGATTACTTTAAATTATAAGAGAATTATTATAATCTAAACATAAGCTATTATAGGGCTTATAATAGCTTACTAATAAAACCTTATAAGCTTAAATAATCCTGGTCGGCAATCCGGGTGTTGTTCAGCCAGAACGACAGGCTAGGGTTAGCGAAATTGTATGGCGGTCGCATGCGGCGCACGGGCCATTCCCCCAGGACAACATTCCGCCAGGGCAGGCCCG
>JABFFI010000964.1:0-35074 GCA_013623725.1 Fusarium robinianum | reverse complement strand
TCCCCACACCACGAGATACTACTGCAGTAGTAGCATGTGCAGCACCTTCACGGTACTGCTGTTGCGGTTGTTGCTACTGCTGCAAAGAATAAGGGAAGCAGGGCTGACGGGGGCAAACGGCTTAGACAAGCCCGCGGGGGGTGTATGTGTGGATCGATGTGTGTATGTGTGTGGTGAAGGGGGAGGGAGGGAATGTGTGTGATTCTGCTGACGGGTTGCCGGTTGCTTTCCCCGTCGTCTTTCTCTCTGTTGTCTTCCCTGTGCCTAGCCTTCCTTGCCAGCTCGGATCTGTATCTTTCCCGACTGGCCTCGTCATTGGGTAGTCAATGGGGCAATAAGCCATCCTGTGTCTACTCTTCTTCCACCCCCCAGCTTCCCCCATCTTGTCCTGCCTGCTGGGTTGTTGTTCATCTCTCCCTCATCCATCTTCGTAGCATCCAGGCAACTAGTTGTTAGTGTTGACAACCTAATGTTTCCTTCCCAAACGCGTTGCCGGGCCTTGTTCTTTGGCCTCGTGTACTGGCCCACTGGGTCTTGAGACTGCCGGGTCACATAATCGGCCATGTTATTACCAGGGAGCCCTGTGCCTCTCCCGCTGCGGGCCTGGCCTCGGCCGCGTCCTCCCAAGCCTTTTTCCAGTCGAGCGCGCACATAAGGGGGTGTCTCGATCTGCGGCCGCTGTGGGGCCTCATGGTTCGTCCCGAGGGCGGACAAGTGTCAGGAAGCCAGGGCATCCTGACCGCTCGCAAGCTCAACTGTTGTCGATTTCGGTGAGATCCAGGGCTCTGGTTCGTCCTCTGCCTGCTCCTCTTCCTTGAGGCTTGACGGGTTCGGTGGGCACGAGCTCCGTGGGCTCAACCGGCTCGACGGGGCCAATCGACAAGAGTGTGGCTGCGGCTCATGCTCGCCCTGGTGTATGCTTCACCTCTCCTATCTATGGTACACCCTTCACTCCTTGCTCCCTCGTAATACTACGACACCCATGCCGTGTAGCTACTACAGTTGCATCTTTGTTGACTCTTTTCGTCTTTGAACTGACATTGACCTCTCTTCTCTCCCCTGTCCTGGCACAAGCAAGCAAGCAAGCACGCACCCAACATCACCAAGATGAGAGGCCGTGTCGGAAGTCGAAGCTGAGATCGGTTACTGTTTGAAGATGGAGTCCCTTTGGCTCGGAGTGTCCGCTCTCTTGTTTCCATCCCTGCTCCCAGTCCCAAAATCGCGAGACCTTGTTGACTCGACTCGCCCGGCTGCGTGCTCTTGCCAGTCTGCAACACACTCCCTGTGTTCCATCGGAACTTCCAGTCTTCAGTCAGCAACATGAGCTGCGACCGCAAAAGTGCCCAAAGTAGGAACAGTGCGGCCCGCATCACAGCAGCTAGTGCTGGGAGCTCACGATAATGTGACGACAGGGTACCATGGTTCATGGCTCTCAAAGCACTCGCCTTCAAAGCCCATTCCCCATATGCCAGAACAAGTGGCCATCTTCGGGCTTTTCTCCATGGTGTTCATGCATTAGCGTCAAATGCTCCTAGGGTGAATGCCTCCCTTGGCAGCCAGATGGCCCCTACAGTAGTCACAAGGGGCTGGAGGAGACAGAAACTCGACTGGCCGAGACTTGCGTTTTCCTGCAAGGCCTTGCGGCAGCAGCGACAGATAAGAATAGCGGCGTTTGCATGGTTTTCGTGCATGGCTGCCGGCTCACATGAATCGACCAAAGCTCCGTTGCCACTAGGCCGCTGGCCCGTCCAGGGGCGCGCCTTCGTTCACCTCCGTTGACGTCGACAACTCAAACCATTCCAGAACCAACCTGGCCTCGGCCAGGCACATGGGATAGACAACGTGGCAGCCCCCCTCTGGCCGTTGAGACAGCACGGTCGTTGCATCTCATCGTTTCCGCATCTGGGGGACAGTGGCCGAGGCCGACGGCTTCCGTTCCTCCATGGATGTTGCTGCAACTCTGTCACCATTGATATACCCATCCCTCGCTCTGCCGCCTCATTTCCCAATAGCCCCTCCTGTAGTTGTGCCCGAGCAACCTATACGCCTCGTCATAGAGGCAATTCTAGCTGAGTGACGATGCAAAGGGAAGCATAATATCACACCGGAGTCTTCAAATTGCGTCGATGTCTCGAAATTGGGGGCCATCTGAGACTCCTCGATATCAGCCCCCAAATTTCCGAGTCTGGGTCCCAGAATCGAAAGATACCCCCAGCCTGCTTCCCGCACATCATGCCGGCCATCGCCGCCTTGCTCAATCCATATTGTTTCTTCGAAGCAACAAATTTGTCAAGAGCATCAGGGGTGTCTGCACGTTTCCCGGACCCGCGTCGTGGAGAGAGAACTCGAAGTGAGCCTTGGTCGATCGCTACCGTGAATGTGTAGCAAAGTAATCTGAACCTTTTGGTGTGGGAACATCGCTCCAGTGTCGTATCCGCAAGATACTCACCTTGAGCTCATAGGCAGCCAAGGATTCGCCTCATCCAGCCATTAGCATGCACAGGGGCCAGCAGTGCCTTCGGCGATCTACTCTAGGCATCCTCGACAGGCGGCAACGAACTGTTTGCCACGGGGAAACTGGACAAAGCTCCCGAGCTTGATGAGCTGGCCTTCTGCTTCTGGAAAGGGCTGCGTCTCAGGCGATTCGAGTCATCCATGACTTGACGGCCCGCATGGAATCACGAGAGTGTGTAAGGCGGGGCGAAGGCAACAAGGCCATTAGAGAGTTGAACCTCTTTCACCTTGCGTTGGGCATTATTGGGCTCGGTCGGCACATAGTCGAACTGTGGTGGCTGGGTTTGTGCTGAGCGTGTCTCCGCGCGCATGTGTATGGAGTGGAATTTCAGGATGAGTGCGAGTGAATGCGGACGCACGGCTAGGGACAAACTGGATACGCAGGTCAAAGTGGCTGGTTCGCGATTGCTCGTCATCTGCACAAGCAAGATAAACAAGACAGGCGGCCAAATTCGAGGCCTACCTTGTTACCGAATGTTTTGGTGGTAAACAACCATTTCCAACAAGCGTCAGCCTGTGTGAGCACGCGCCCCTGAAGTGACCACCCTAAGCTTGGGTTTAATTCCCAATCTTCACTAGATCAGCTTCGAAGTTCGTAACGGCCGGGTTGGCGACCGGGCCGGCCCGCTTTCGGGCACCGATTTCAAGATTTGAAGTTGGGGTAGCTGCCGTGACAGACGACGCGATGCGGAAGGATAGTGAGTGCCCGGAGGTGCGTGCAGCCGGGCGTCATCCAAGGGATAAAGCCTCCGAGCGGCCGGCGAGCATCGTCCTCGCTCCCGGGGTGGACAGTGATTGAAGAACCAGAGGGCAGCAGCGAGGCTCAATGGCAAGGGCCTGCCCCCAGATCCTGCCCGGCAACGGCAACGGGAGGCGAGGCAGGTACAAAACCCCGTACAGGACGTCGCGGTGCAGGACGCTGCGCTACGGTCCGATGGAGACGGGCTAGAAAATTCCGCAGCCAGCAGGCGCCCAATAAGCCTCGGACCCGGACGGCATCCAGGTTTGGCGGGATCCAAATCGAACCGAACTCCTGGGTTGCTGCAAATCATGTGTCCGGAAATTGCTGCATGGAGTCTGCCTGGTCGCGAGCAACGGGGCGGGAGTGTCCGATCGTACCTGGAGCCAATGGAGGAACCAGATCTGTTCCATGAGTCTACTCGAAAATAGTCAACGTCAATTGGACGTGGCACAATGTGTCAGTCTAGTTGATGGGTGCGGCATTGGCTCATCCTGGACAGCTCAGGCGCACCGTCAAAGCACCCAGATGAACGTGAGCAATTGTCAGTCCCCCCAGGGCGGCCCCACCTCCAGCTCTCGCCCCGTGGGATGAAAGTTGTCGGAGACTGAACAGAGACTGTCGAATGATGATGCGGCGGCTGTGTGGGGAAACATTGACAAGGAACGGGAGCAGGGGCTGGGGGAGCGGGCAGCGGGTTTAAGCGGGTTGAGGCTGGGTCTTCCCGTGCCGCAGACGTGTTTCCGTTGTCGCCGCATGGGCGGTTCCTGAGGACGATGATTGGCCGGGTGCCGGTCCCGAAGGGCGGCCATCCTGGAAGGCCAAGCCGTTGCGACGGCGCGCAATGGGAAAGATGTGAGCCAGAGACTCCAGGCAAGATGCCATGTATCTGACCTGTCCCCTCCAAAACCTCGCCGATCATAACAGGCAAGACAGATCAAACAATCGGAAGAGGGGAGAGGTGAGCAATTCCATGTCGCCATCCATCACAACCAGCATGGTGCAGCGTTGAAAACCAATCTGATAGCGAGGCAGCCAACATGTCAACGAGGTTGTAAGACGAAGAATGAAAAAACCACAAAGAACACGGGGCACTGCTGCGAGGCGCTTTGATATCGTGCGATAGCACCGTGTCACGGCGCCACGGAGACCGACTTTAGCCAACGTCTGAGCCTTCTGAGTGGAGTGGAGGGGTTAGAGCATTCCAGCAAGCACTGAGTAGGTAGTCAAGGCCTCCCACCTATAGCAGCTAGACAGTCGTTGACGGAATACCATTTCGGAAGTATTTCGACAGAGGTGTAGCGCCTCTGTAGTCATAGCGGCGAGAATGCCCAACGCAATGCCGCCGACATCTCGCCCAAAACAATCGATGCGTGTTTTGGATGAGAGAAAGCGAAGTCTGCCAAACGAGGCAAGACGGTCATCAACCTTGCGAGTCCGAGCCAGGGCAGACCAAGCCAGGCTGCCGCTCAGCCTGATGACGGTTAGGATCTTCGGAGCCCAACAACTGCGGATCGAGATACTGGTCGCGGTCTTGAGAGATTGGTGGGATGTGTTTTTCAGAGACTGAAGCACATGAGGGGGGCTCCGAGATGGGTGGAACGGCAAGACCAAGTAAAACCAAGCGGCACAAGGACAAAGCAAGGCGGCGACGAAATAGCAGCAAAGCGGCGCCATCGCGAGATGCGACGTGATGAATGTACGTGATGCATCGTAGGCCCGCACCTCGAGATGAGACCTGGGGTCTAGAGTCATGGGTCCGACTGAGGTTTGAAAAGTGGCCGCAGATTTCGAGTGGATTTCCCTTCCACGTCACGATTTGTACGAGAGGGGCGTGCCAGCGAACGCTGTGATAACGGCCATGGCGAAGAAGAGGCGGCAATAGACCCGAGATGCCATGCAATGTGATGTGATGCGTTGTATCCGGGTATGTTGCATGGCGGTACTTTCCGAAGCAAGCAACTCCCGCTTGCTACCTTGGAGGATTGAGAGGACGGATACTGCACGCATGCACTGCAGAGTGCGCGGGAGAGGTGCGGGAGCGGTGCGGGCGCGGGCGCGGGCATGGAGGAGGAGTCCAGGATGATGAGAAAACGCATCGATGTCAGGAGGCCACCAAAACAGAGCAGAGAGGAACGGCGAGTTGCAGCGTCCGGCCTCCAGCGTCAGCAGGCATCAAAGTGTGCGAATACCCAGCCAGCCCCATCGGCAGGCGAGACAAGTTGCAGTGCAGCCAGCAGTTCTACTTGTAGGTGTGCATGGCTGAGTTGCAGTAGTAGCGGCAGGGACGTCGATCCACGCATAAAGCGGGCTGTTGTGAGCCCAAGAGGGACGCCGTTGTTCGTAGGTCCATCCGTTGATCTTCCGGGTGGCTGCGATGAGCATCTGCGGGTGCATGTAGGCGTAGATGGGTGTGTGGGAACATTTGCGGATGTTGATTTGGCGTTGTCAGGTGGATGAGGGTGATGATGGATGGATGGTGTTTTTGTTGTGAGTGTTATTTGTTGTTGTTGTTGGGGAGAGGTCGAGTTGGTGGGCGGTGCTCTTTCCCAATTGAAGTCACGAGTTGGTGGTGGTCAGTCTAACAACTCGGGGACGGAAGGAGCAGGTAAACAGAAAAGGCCTTGAAATTGGCCGGTTGGGGCAGGCACGAAAATCTCTGCGACTTCCATGGGCTATAATGGATAAAAGGGGAGATTGTGTATAATAATAGAAACGGCTATCAACAAAACGGCGAGTACACAGGCAAATATCGGTGCCGTTTAGCCCTGTCGATTGCTCCCCGTGGACGCTGCGTCGCAGTGTAACTTAAGTCAGCCCAAGCCTCAGGTGAGTATGTATCGGGGGTCATTCGAAAGCTACCTAGTATTCTGCACGCGTCTTCCCTACCTCGTCGCACACCTCACATCACCGCTTGACAAGCTGTCATACAGTGTCTAACACGGTTTCCAATACTGTTCCAGCACTTGGGCACCTGCCCAGCTCCAGGCCCCAGGCCCAAGCGTGCAATGAGTCACACAAGTGTTCCTGTCTTCTGTATACATCCAACCTGAAGCACAAGAAAGCCCAATTGTTAGGGGACGGGGCGCCGCCATCAGTCACAGGAAAACTTGGCAGGTGCCGATATCGCCGAGTCTTATCAGCACTGTACATTCAAAAATTGGCGGGGAAGAAAAATCAAAAACTCCCCGCTGCCCGGAACTTCGCTTGCTCTCTTCTTCCACCAAACAGCCAATCCTTCATCAATCATGTCTGCCGACAAACGAGTCTGCCTGTAAGACTATCCAAGAATTGGTACCAGACTAAGCTAACAACCTTTATACAGCGCCTACTCCGGCGGTACGCTCTCCATCTGATAGCCGGCCAACGAACACATCCGGCTCCCATGGCGACCCGATTGCTGACGTCGCACAGGTCTTGACACTTCGACAATCCTGAAATGGCTTATTCTTGAGGTTGGAAGCTGTTTTGACCTTGCATAGCGTCAATTGACATGCTAATGTAATCCTTTCTATAGGGCTACACCGTCGTCGTGAGTCTCTTTGTGTTTAGCTCGAATTAGGTCCAACTCTGACCCAGATCACTTCCAGGCCTTCCTTGCCGACGTCGGTCAAAACGAGGACTACAGCGAGGTGGAGAAGAAGGCTCTCGCTCTCGGTGCTGAGCGCATGATCATCGAAAACCTGCAGCAGGAGTTTGTCGATGAGCTCATCTTTCCGGCCATCCAATGTACGTCTTGGTGTACCAGCACACGTGCATGGGTGGTATATGAGTAAAACTGACACAAATGGACAACAGGCAATGCGATTTACGAGGACCGGTGAGTCTCCCGATCTCGCGAGCAATCAAGAAATTCGTGGCGTTTGCGATCGCCATTCTCTAGCTTCCCAGCTGACGGACCTGTCAGATACCTGCTTGGAACAAGTTTGGCTCGTCCCGTTATTGCTCGCGCTCAAGTCCGGGCTGCCCACAAATACAACTGCAAGGTTCTCAGCCACGGCTGCACTGGCAAGGGCGTACGTAAATCTTCCCTTTGCTTATCAGTCCTTGCTAACAACAGCTAGAATGAGTACGTCTTCTGGTGTGCTGTCAGGTGACAGCAATAGAAACTGACAAATCACAGCCAAGTGAGGTTCGAACTTGCCTGGAAGGCATGCGACCCTGTATGTACCCGCTGCTCAACCTTCGCGGCAAGAAATCTAACCAAGACTTAGAGCCTCTCCGTCATCGCCCCATGGAGGATTCCCGCATTCTTCAACCGTTTCCAGTAAGCTTCGGTCGCGACTTTTTTGTAAAGAGTTCTAACGTGATGCTAGGGGCCGACAAGATCTCCTCAAGTTTGCTGCGGAGAATGGCATCCCTGTCTCATCCACCCCCAAGGCACCGTGGTCTCAGGACGGTGCGTATTATGTATCTATACTAGACAACTTTCTAACTCTCCCTCAGATAACCTGGCTCACTGCAGCTACGAAAGTGGTATCCTTGAGAAGCCGGACGTGCCTGCACCCAAGACTGTCTGGACTCGAACTGTTGGTACGTTTCTTTCGTTCAGTGCCTGATCGATGTAGTATGAACTAATCATCCAGACCCACTCGACGCCCCCGATGTCCCCACCAAGTTCTCTGTCACCTTCCAAGCGGGAATACCCGTCAAGCTTCAGGTTGAAGGTGGTGAGACAGTGACCGGCTCTCTTGAGCTCTTCAAAGCCCTGAACGACATAGCTGGCCGTAACGGCGTTGGAAGGATAGACATTGTTGAGTCGCGCTTCATTGGGCTCAAGAGCCGTGGAGCGTACGACTCTCCTGCAATGACTGTGCTAAGGCTTGCACATGTCGACATTGAGGGGATGACGGTCGACTCTAAGGTCAAGCAAATAATGGCCTGGATCGGGAACGAGTGGTCACAGTGCCTCTACAATGGTCTGTTCTTCCCCTTGTTCTGCTCTTGCAAGTGTTCAAACTGACATGGCCAGGCATGTACTTCTCCCCTGAACGTGAACTGCTCGGTAAGTTTGTACTCTCTAGAGCAAAGCTTTCGCTAATCACGACTACCAGAAAACACCATCCTGTTCAGCCAGAAGCACGTTCACGGCACAGTAGACATGATGGTCTACAAGGGAGCAGCTCACGTCCTTGCCAGGTCCGCACCTGAGAGCAACCTGTACAGTGAGGAACAGGCCAGCATGGACACCCTTGAAGGCTTCAGCCCGGAGGACACCAGTGGATTTATTGCCATTCAGGCTATTCGATTGGAGAAGTACGGTGCTGCCAAGATCAAGCACGGCGAGCCCTTGGCTCGAGGCTTATAGAGGTCTGGTTTGGGAGACAAGGAAAGTGAAGCCCGAACGCAGGCTGCCACCTCATCTAGCTTGTCAGAGATACAGATTCATTCTTAATTCCACTCGTAAGATTATCTGCTACAGTCCAACGCGTAGATGAAAAGGAACTGTTTTTCAACTTATCTCAGCAGTCGTGATGAACTAGAAACGCTCTGCCTAGTCTTGGATTCACACAGTGTGCGCTGTGAGGAGTGCCAACTAGCAGAGTGAAGGAGTCCTTGGGGGCTAAGAGCCTACTGATTCCAGCAGTCAATTCCAAGTAGTAGGGTAGAAGGCAAGCTGATCTCTACCCTTCTAGCAGTCCCAGGCGGGGATGCCCTCCTTTTGCAGTCATCCCTCATCAGATACCGGGGCGATCCAGCAGTCTGTGACACAGCCTGCTGGTGCGGCGTCTCGGAACCTCTGACCGGGTCATCTTGCCTTGGCTCCACGAGTTCAAAACAATGGCGGCCTCCGTCCGGGGCTTTTCTGGGGGCCCCATGTCGAACGCCTCCAGGGGTCCTTTTTCTGTCTCAGGCATCGACAGATGAAATCATAGGTTCGAGATGTGAGGGGCTTACCCTACAGTTTCCTGGAATTGAAACCAGAGCAGTCCATCGGCCTGGTCTTGCGAAATATATGGCATTCTGGTAATAATTGGATTTAAAGGCCTTCGGGCACATGTGTAGCCTAAGGCGCTGAGGTTTTCAATCAATGGCATTGTACTTTGTACCTCGGCGATCAGTGGATGTTTCAACATTGATGCATCCCGTCTAGGTACAAAGAAACCAATGTCTCTATCATCAATTCACTTTAGATACGTATCTCATCAAGGTGCATCAATCAATTTGGATGGGTTACCATATCTGGTTGCCTAAGGCCCAGCCAACCTTCCCACGAACTCCCCCAGTATCCATGGATACCTCGGGAAGGATTCATTGACTGCCTGCCTGCTTTCCTAGGTACCTAATGTTGTGGTCATTTGGCGAGGCAAGTGTACACGCACGCAATGACCCCACCTTCACCGACACACCCTCTTCGTTGAACTCGTGCTCCCTTCCCCTCCAAACAACACCATACCCGATTCCCCTCCCTAACACCCTCTTGTGTAATACAGCCTCATTCATCAGGAACCAGCTTCATCTTCTTACCAGCACAGCAAGCATAACAGCTACGTTCTACGATAACATGCCGTCCATTACTACTAAATAGTCACAACCATCGACTCGTCGTGTTTCAATGAGCATTCCTAGTTTGGCCGAGCCGCTACCTGTCCGTCATCATCAAACATTAGAACCTCACAACATTCTCCCTGAACGCCACCAAGCCTGTCGTATTCACGCTCTAGTCATCTCACCAAGTATCGATAGTCTCGATTCTCGCCAGCAAAGATACTCCGCTTGTTGATAGTCCCCACCACTTCGACAAACACGCCTCGAGGCCACGCCCCCAACGACCTGCTTGGCCACATATCGCGACCTCATTTCACACGCGCCGCCAGTCGTATTTTTTCACGGATTTCGCCTCACTGCTTCGCCTCGCTCCGAATGCCACACCCCTACATCGTTGCGGTAGTCTGCGCTCACCCTACGCCCTCTTGCTGAGTGACTGACCCGATCCTGTGGTCTCCGGAACTTCGGGCCAGCCATCGCTGCCATCGCTACTATCACTTCGGCGTCACAACCGAAACGGATATGTGACGTTCTCTCTGACGTCTGCCGGTTCCCACTGCCTGCCTACCGTTGTCCACCCCCCCCGGACACCAACTATCACAGTGTGTCTTCTCCCCCTTCAGGCCAAATAGTCGCCCTTTTCGTCTCACTCCCCTGGCACAACGCACTGTTTCGATCGCCTCGGCCGCCTGCCGCGCCTAGTTGCTAGATCCATCATGGAGCCTACCGCCACATGGTCCGACCAGCTCATCTCGCAGACGCGCCGTCTGTCCATCTCATCACCTCATTCAGACACACCCAGGAGCGTTGCCCCGGTTCTGGATGAGCCCTCATCCAGCCCTGCCACTGATGTGGCCGCTGCTGCCCAACCTGCAGCCATCACGATGCTCATGCTCCCCAGCCTCCCGCAAGAGGCAGCCGTCCCAGCCCCCTCGGAGCCTTATGCCCTCGTTGTCACGCGGACCAATGCGTGTGATAGTGACAGTGGCGATAGCGTCTGGTGGGCACATCGGAACCCTCTGTGTCTCGAGTATCTGCCGAACGAAGTGCTCTTTCACATCCTAGGGTTTCTGGATGTCAATGACGTCCTCTCAATGTCCAGAGTAGGTGCATCCTATCATTTGGGGGCGGGGACTTTGAAGACTATCCGCCAATGCCATTGTTGCGTATCGAATTGGAAAGTGCCTCACGGGGAATAGGGGCTAACGAGGGCGCAGACGAACCACTTACTCCGTGACATCTCGCGGACCCCTATTCTGCACCAATACCGTCTTCGTCGTGCCCGTTCAAGTCTTCCGCCTCTGCTGTGGTCAGCATCTCGTCCCTCGTTAGCTGATCTCATTGCTCGATCCGTCTTTTTGACCCACACGTCAGTCGTCTCACGACGGCTCGCTCGCTCTCTCGTTTCTATCCGGCTTTCTCGTCGCTTGGCAGCTCGGCCGTCGGCAGAATCTCTAGTGGAGCGTGCTGTGCTTCCCAAGGAATGCGTGCCCGGCCTAGGCAAGGTGCATGTTGCCCCTGGGATAGTAGCCAAGAAGAAGGCCATTGAGAAGGAGAGGGTAAAAGATGGTTTGAGGCAATGGATCTCATCCAAGTGGAAGGGCGAGGTGAGAGAGCGAGAGGAAGGTGTAAGACGATGGGAGGAAAGTCGAGGGATCGGCCGCGTGTGGAGACTCCGCAAGTTTTGGGAGAGAGTGAGCCGTGGGGAGAATCTGGCTGTCGCTCGGTAAGTTTGCTATGGTTATTGTGAGTGAAGTCCAGGACTACCACACGACGTAAAGGGGCGTGTGATGTCGTATCTTCTGGTGGTTGTTCGGACAGATCGTATGCCCAGTCGTTTCCTAGCTTTCTTTGCTCTGAATCACCCGGCTCACAGCGCTTGGCCCTGGTGGCCAGGGGCTGAGTCTTTGGATGAACAGAAACAGGCCAGAGAATCGAAGGGTTCTTTGGAAGTCTCGGTCCCAGATATATGGGATCGGAGAGAACTGTTGTATGTATGTTACAATTATGTAGGTTGCGGTTGGATTGTACAATGAAGATGGCCTTCCCCTAGGAGCCACCCCCCGGGCTGGCCTTTCCCGGGTATTTGTTTGACACCAACTCTGGGGCTGCCCGGGGTCAGTTAGTTCGGAATCTGAATCCGTCCCAATCATCGTCCTCGTCGTCTTCGTCCTCGTCGTCTTCGCCATCCCCTTCATTCTCTTCTATCACGGGCGCCTGTGGGTTCTCCTTTCCTAGCCCCGTTGGCCTCATAGAAGCGAGCTCATGGCTGAAGCTTTCGCCCCGTTTCCGGAGCGCTTCCCTCTTTTCTTTGAGCCGTCTGACACGGGCCTCGAGCTCCTCCATCTCCTCAAACTCCTCCTCTAGGGCGCGGGTAGCCTCTTCCTTTTCATCCTCCATGTCACGGTCCATCTGCGCCCGGCGCTTCTCGGCCTCTTCCCTCTGTGCGTCGTCTGCGGCGGCTGCCTCCTCGACGGTCATGGCGGGGGCGCTGATGACGGCATCCTGGTCGTAGGGGACCGAGGCGGCGGCGATGTCGGCCTCGAAGGCAGCCCATTCCGCCTCGTCGACTTGGGCTGCTAGGTT
Source organism: Fusarium robinianum (assembly GCA_013623725.1). NCBI lineage: Eukaryota > Fungi > Ascomycota > Sordariomycetes > Hypocreales > Nectriaceae > Fusarium > Fusarium robinianum. The sequence goes on along the minus strand of JABFFI010000964.1, from coordinate 22,746 downwards.
ACTGGGCCGGCGGGCGCGGAGGGTGGCGGTTGCGGATTGGGAGTTTATGGTGTTGGGGTTGTGGCCGCCGGGGGTGGAGGAGGAAGATCCATCGCGGTGGGCAGGCGTGGCCGGTCGTGAGGGGATTTGTAGTTCAATGCCTTGGGACGGAGTGGTGGATGTCCTCCGTGCCAGCCTTGGAGGTGTCAGGTTCTGATCCCTGGACTGGCTATCACCCTCCGTCTCGGGCCCGTGCGACGGCGTCGCAGCATCGGGCCTGCTCCGTTTCCGCCGCGCAGCATCTTCCATTTCGACATCTCCACCTCCACTGCCACCAGCGCCGTTGGTGTCTTCACCATGGTCAAGTTTCCGCTTCTGCGCCGTGGGTCTCTGAACGCCAGACATAGCTCCCTCGAGTTCGCCGCGGCCGTTGCTCGCTAGGGTCGAAGCCGCAGCGTGCGCCTTCAGCATACGGGTTTTGTGTGATTCGTTTCGGACATGAGAGTCCCATAGTGTCTCTGTCTTGATCTGCTCATGGCAGAGGGTGCACAGGAGCTTCCCTGCGTCGGAGTAGGAGGCGTGGGGGTGTTCGATGCGGCGGGCGGTTCGCTGCTGGCGTAGAAGGGATCGCACATCGGCCATGATTCCAGGCTAGATGGTGGAATGGTGAAAAGAAGCGAGGAAAGATGCGGTATAGTAGGAGAAAGTCAACCCCCCGGCTGGAGGCTGGCCCGTCGAGAGGAAGAGGGTGAGGTGAGAACAGGTAGGTTGCCGGTTACCAATTGACTAGATACAGAAAATTCAACAATTATGTAACTCTAAACAGATTTCTGGTCGTTATAATATGGCTCTTGAGAAGAAAAGATGGAGAGCAAAGAAATGGTGATTTTTTTTCTTGAACGTTTGAGCTTGGAGGAGGACAATTGATTACAAGACGCCGCCATGGAGACGGATGGCTTGACCTGGAGACCAGTCGAGGAAGGTGAGCAACCGCCGATGATTAACCGGCGCAAACTGCCGCCAGAGTAGCTCAACTTCGAACCAACCTATCACGCGCTTGACTCTCTATACCTATCTGCACTCATCCTCGACACATCCGCTTTGTTTGCTATCATCGTGTCTTGCATCAAACACGATTGTTTTTTAGTCTCCCTATTTCTCCGAAATCGCTCTGGGATTTTTGGCCTTTTTTTTCCCCTCTCCATTTCAAGTGTCTCTCATTCGTCGTCCTCTGTCCCACGTGGAATTCCCCTTCCCGCCAGAGTCAGTTGAACCTCCCGCACAACCAATACGGCACCTCTTAGAGAGACTTGGCGCATTCCAGTTTTGTCCAGTAGGCCTCAGACTTTGCAGTTGTCGAACTGTCATTTCCGCGTTCGGATCATCTATGAGCTGAAGCTACCGGATCTCTCATCACCAGCGCGCAGCTTGGAGAAATGGCCGAACAGCAGGAGGCTCAGTCCCTTTCATCGACTTTTCCTAACCCCCCGTCGTTCTGGAAAGACTTCACCGCCGATAAGCTCGCGCGGATTGAAGAGTTGAAGACGGCTCATGTTCAGCAAAATGGAGGGGACCCTCTGACGACACGCATCCCAGATCTGCCCGAGGATTTGATCAACCTTCAGGCACCACCAGAGCCTGCAGATGGGCGATGGAGAGTCTTTGGGGATCAGTACATGGTGAGGTGGCCTTTTCAAGCGAGGTCTGGCCCTCGCGTAAGTATGCTTGATTGCTAACATAGGCCTCGCTGTAGCTTGACGACAAACTCCCGACTCTCGAGGAGTTGGGCATCATAAACCTCCCCTCAACAAGTCAGTCAGAGTCCAAGGACGCTAAGCACTTTGATCGCGCCTTCGAGCTCAAGCGCATCGCCAAGTCGCTCCTCCTCAACTTCCTTGAGCTCTCTGGTGCATTATCCCAGAACCCCGAGCATGCTGAGGCCAAGGTCCAGGATCTACGCACGCTCTTTATCAATTTCCACCACATTCTGAACGAGTACCGGCCGCACCAGGCGCGGGAATCAGCAATAGCTCTCATGCAGGAGCATCTAGATCGCACGCGCACCGAGACCATGGCCATAAGGACGCAGGTGGACAAGGCGCGGCGCGTTCTAGATGGCCTAGGGAGCTTGAGCGTGCCGGAGCTACCCAAGCAGTCGGGCGCGGTGGGCGAAGAGGATTGGGCGGCATTGGAGAGTGAGAGGGAGGCTGATGCGTGGGCTACGACGGATGCGATATTCACGTAAGAATGCCCGCGATTGACGGGACACGCTTTTTCGATGCAGACCGGTAGCTGTCTTGTCTTGAAAATTCTATATGGCAGTCGAGGGAGACAACTGCCAGCCATTGGAACTCTACTGCCTTTTGGCGGTGCGTTCGCTGTCTCTACCCTGGGAGCCTATCCGGTTGATGAAGGTCTGGCTACTGAGACGCGCGTAAGGCCATTCGAGCATATACCGGCCATTATTGTCTGGATACTAGGAAATGAGGCCTCGAAGAAATTCTGGAAGATCTGGAAGAGACAAGAGCGAGGACACTAGAGGGAATCGCTTCACGAACGACACATGGCACACGGCGCGACCAAGGGAAGTCGCAAAAGTTGGTGTCAGGCGCATAGATGGGCGGGTCTGCAGAAACGGATGCTCGCAGTCCCATTATTGAATTAGTTGACGGGGGACGGTAACACAGTGATACGCGAGCTTTGAAATGATGTAGGTGTTGGATCATGAAGCGTTCGTTTCGGTCATTTCAATCCCACCGATTCCACCGATTCCACCCAACTAGCAACAACCCATCCTAGAGCTCAAGCAGAAGCATGGCTAATCCCAATTGATGTTGGTTCAACACATTGTTGACTGATCTATCAAACCCATCCCAAAATCCCCTGTCGTGACAGAACCACCCCCCGAGTCTCCTCTCACAGAATGGTGCAGGGAATACAGCAACATTCGTAGTCACCGCACTCGATGCACTTGGTCTTCCCACCCGTCGCCTCGGCAGGCTTGACGATTGACTCGGCGATAGATGTGGCGGCGCTTCCCGGGCCGTTGCGGTTGACGAGGGACATGGAGGCTGATCCGCAGGCCATTGTGATGTCTAAGATTGGTGTTGGGGTTTTGTTTTTTGAAGGGTTGAAGGGAGGGAGATTGATCTACAGGGTGGATTAGAGGGGGGGGGTTCCCAAATAGAGAGAGAGGAGTGATTGCGTGCACGAAGGGGGGGCGAAGAGTAGGATATTTCGCGCTGAAACTCACGTTGACAGTTGACCTGGTCTGAAGTAAGGATGGACTGGTAGAAATTGATGAATTGAAAGGGAGAAAAAGGAAGATCGCTAAAGGTATACGGACGGAGTACAATCTATACATAAACTCCTTCGTGCCTTTCTAGTACCTATGCAGGCTGAGTTGGGCTTGGCAACGCCTCCCTGACTGGGGTTTGCGTCATCAAAGTGTGGGGGGGGAGTTATTTCGAGGGGTTGTTGCCGTAGTTTGTTCCTTGGTTCCTTGAAACTGTGGCACAGCAACGGCAACTCATCCTTGAAGAGGGGGAGGGGGATATTGGTCAAGTTAATGCATTTTCTATTTGCCACGTTGGTTGGAGGGATAACTACGTATGTGTTGTCAGTTGCTGGCATATTTAGAGGGTTATGGGAATGAATGGCTTCGTTGAGAGAAAGGGAAGCTCTCGATATTCTCCATCATGGAACCAAGTGGCATCTATTGATAACGATCCCAACACAAGCGACATCTATACATTCATACCTAGATACTCAAGTCCACTCACTCACTGCTTCTCGGCCTCTCGCAGCAACTCCCCAACGTTACCCTCCAAATCAGCCCCAACAGCCCTCTCCAGCACCACCACCAACGCACGCCTCCTCTTCTCCTCATCCCCATCCCCAGCAACACTCCCATCATCAACTTCCCCCCAAACCTCGCCAATAACCTCAACCAGCTTCTCAGCTTCATGCGGCAACCCCAGCTCCAGCAACGCCTTGTCACTCCTACCATCCACAAAGGGGTACGCCGCCTCGTAAACCCATTGCACCCTCCGACGAAAGATATCTCTCCCCGTGGTCCCCAATCCTTTGATCTCTCTCATTAACCCATCCAGGGCTGTTTCAGCGTCATCCTCGGAAAGAACTAGTCCGATCTTCTCCCCGTGCTCATCGTCTTCTGCTGAATACTTCTCCAGCACCACGTCGGCCAGCAAGACAATCTGCTCCGCCGTCTTGGCCTTATGCTGCGTCCTCGCATCCCAAAGCGCCTGGCGCACTCTCCCCACCCCGGCGTCCCTAACCTTGCGAGCAGTCGTGAGCTCGTATGGTGGGCTGAACAGCGTACGAATGGCACGCATGCCCAGCGTGTGGGAGATTGGTCGGGATAGAATGACAGCCGATAGCAGTTCCTGGAAGGGCGTGAAGACTCCTGATGTGTAGGTTATTAGGGAACCCCCTTCAGTTTTTTTCTTCCGGGCTTCGATATCTTTAGCTTCATCATCTGGGCGACAAAACTGCTCTGCTTCTTTGGAGAGCATGAACTTGAGGAGTTGGGCCTGAGACGGCCGTGGTCGCGAGGAGCCGCGGATGGATTTCCGCTTAGTCTCGCGGTCGGTTGCGGGAGGCTCTTTGTGTTTCTTGGAGGGTCTATGACTGTTCTTTTCGACCGCATTATCGGCTTTTCTCTCTTCAGAGTCGGAGATCTCCATTCTGTCAAGATTGATTGTTTGTATCCACTTTGAAGATACTCGTGAAGAACTAAGCATGCAAGGAGAGCAACAATACCTAGGATAGCAGCATTGTGCAATCATCCAGGCAAGGTAGTTGGCAAGGGCCTTGGATATGATGTAATACACGAGTAGTCAAGGTGTCAGAGCAACCCTAAATTGTTGGTGAGTGGTTGTTGCGGTTACGTCGATACAATGTACCCGAACCCAACGTGTTGTAACTAGGTATGGATGGTAACTTCACTTCACTTTAGGTATTTTCAAATCACACTTCCACATCTGTTGACTGTTGTCTGTATGTAGAGATTGACAACTACCTGTATGCCCGATGAAGGAAGCACAGAATGTCACATGACCCCCCTTTTCAACGTCAACATCACGAATGGCTTCAAACACACAAGTATTCTTCCTCAAAGCTCGTACATTGTGCACAAGTTTACCATCCGTTTCATCACAAGCAAATGCGTAAAATACTGCGTAGCGAACATAGTTCTAAACAAATATAGTAGGGTTGGTATTGAGAACAAAAAAACTATACCATCATGAGGCGATGCTTGTCATCCTTCTCACTCGCAATCCTCCACTAGCTTTTCCATCCGCTTCATGGTATTTCCCCCTAAAGCCAAGAAAAAATCATTCTCATCACTTCGACATCCCCCCTGACTTCTGCTCCGCACTCTCCTTCTCTAAAAGACTTCCCAGATGCTGGAGATCTTCTCTCGCTCTGGGTTCACGTTCGAAGATGCTCCTGACAACCTCCCATTCCCGTCGAGACATCTGGTACGCCTGCGGCAGGATGAACTGAACCGTAGGAACGCTAATCAGCGGGCCAAGGACCTCCTGAGCCATTGCCTGCCCAGCCTGTTGCGCCTGATATTTCTGAGCGTCTGACATCTGTGCTGCCGGTGACAGTGCCGCTGCCGGGCGAGCTGGTGCTGGAACTGGTGTCGGTGCCGCAGCAGCTGGCGGTCGGGAATGGGGAGGTTGTGGAATCGGGACGGGGGTCGCCGATTGAAGATGGCCATGCAACGGCTGCTGGGAGAATGCCCCCTGGGGTGGTTGAGGTGTTGCCGGCGAAAAGCCTGGTCCAGTTATTGACGCGCTCGAGTTACTCCGTTGGCCATGTCCTCCAAGAGGTGGCGTTGCCTGAGGGTTCGAGTTTTTGCGCTTCTCGGATGCCTCGGCCAATTCCCTGAGCTGCTTGAGTTGCTCTGGGTCGTTGCGATACACAAAGACGGCCAGCAGCATCGGCTCGGTGCGGACCTTGGGGATATGGTTGTCGACAAGATTGAGCATGAACTCTGGGTGGTTGTCTTCGCCCGGAGGCACCGGCACGAGATACGTGTCTCGCACATTTCCCACCGCCTTATCGCCAACTACTCCGTACCGTTTCTTACCGACGAAGTAGTCAATCAAGGCGTGGAAATCGGCGTGGGAAGCAGGGGATACTGGTGAAATGCTAACCACGATGACGTCTGTGACGCTGCTGTAGCGGAGACCACAAAGATACTCGATGGCACTTTGCTCTGGGATACGGCCAGCTACTGTCATCCGCTTGGGGATCAGGTTGGTCCACGGCCCAACAGTCCCAAAATCGGCACCGCCGACATATTTGGCCGTCGCTGGAAAGTCTGCGATAGAACTCATGGCTAGAGAGCCACGCCAGATGACGTCCGGATCCTGTGTCTCCTCCGTTGGGGAGTACGGCGGCGACTCGTTGTCGTCTTGCAGCATTCTATCCACATCAGCATCGACGCCTGGGCCGTTGGCTGGCGCTGCCAGTGCCGATGGCCGGCGGTTGTGCGGAGTGGTGGGGGATTTGACGCTCGAGAAGACCTTTGTGATATCGAAATCCGGGTGGCTCGGCGAATGCTGTTGTTGCCCGTCGATAGTCTGCGCTGGGCGTGGTGTGAGATCAGGCCGGTCTCCGCCTGTGGCCTCCTTCTTAATGACTTGGGCGGTCCGACGTGATCCAGAAGGCTGAGGAGGGGGCGCTTCGTTGTTAACAAATGATTCATCGTCGATAATCTCCTCTCCTTTATGAGTTCGGCGGACGCGAGGCCCTGTTTCGGAAGTATAGAAAATCGACTGCTTCTCAGCTTTGGCCTTCATCTCAGCCGTCTGTTTCTGCATCTCGGACGATGCGAGTTGTTCAGATGTCATGACGGCCAGGCTCGAGGGCGATAGCGTTTTCCCCACAAGCCCGTGACACAGCTCCGGGTTGTTCTTGAGGTTGAAACTTAGTGTTTTAATCTGTTGATTATACTCTTTCTGACCCTTGGTCATGGGGTGCGTGTCGAAGACGGCGCGCTCGATTTGCAGGGCGAGCCCCTCGGCCTTGGTCTCGACAGTGCTGCCCTCTTCCAGCAGAAGCTCACCGTGCTTGTGCATTGCATTCAGGGTATGGCTGATCGATTTGATCAACGCCTTGGCAGGCCCTATCCTGGAGTTGGCCAACTCCGCCATGGTTTTGGCTAGGTCGGCTGGAGGAGTGTAGCTGACTGGGACTGGGACTGGCACCGGCACCGGCACCGGAACAGCTTCATTCTCTGAAACGCGGCGCATTTTCGGTGTCTGTTGACAGAAAACAGTGTTGGTACAGAAACGCAAGTGAAAATAGGGGAACGGTTGGTGGGAGGGGAAAAAAAAAAACGTACCTTGCCGTCAGTGTCGTGCGAGTCTTCTCGAGTTTTCCGTTTGCCAGATTTTGCTGCAGGCTCCTTTTTTTCTTTACCAACATCAGGCGCAGGAGATGGCTTGGCCTTGGAGGCAGCAGACTTCTCCTGTTCATCCTTGGTCTCACTATGCCGTTTGCCCTTACTCTTTCTACCCCCTCGTTTCTTCTTCTTCGCTTCTTCCTCATGAGCCTTCCGTCTGGCTTCCCAAGGCTTCTCGCCCTTGGCCATACCGTCGAGAAGCTCCTTGTGGTCGTCTGGACGGCATTGTTCGCACCAGTAATGTTCTGGTATCTCATCGTCAAAGGAGCTCACCCCGACGCAGACATTGTGCTGCCATGCGCCGCAGGTTTCGCAAGCAATCCATGCCTCGCCCGAGTCTTCGTCCTGCTCCGTCGCACCACAGACACAACGGATGATTTCCTCTTCCTGATCTTCCTCTGGTTCCTGTTCCTGTTCCTGCTCTTGTTCTTGCTCCTTTGCCTTCTTCGTCTTTTTAGTTTGTCGTCGCTTCGGTGCGGCGGCCGGCTCGAGTTCGTCGAAGGATTTCGTGTGCTGGCCCTTTGTGGCTCGCACCGATCGTCGAGGTTCTGCTTCGCCTGGAGGGATGCTATTAGTCGGTTCTTTTGGTTGCCGATTGTTGCCATCGTCGTTTGCTTGAGGCGCGTGGTCCTCAGCGGGCTGAGAACGCCTAGACGACCTGGCGGGTCGTTGTCGCTTACCAGACATGATGCGCTGCGTGCCTAGGTACAGAGACGGTCGCTGTTGGCAGAGAAGAGGCCTCCCCGGGTTGAACAAGGGCGATGGAGTGCGATGGCGGTGTCGTTATGGACGCAAGAGGGGGTCTACTTTTGCAGCGAATGCTCGGGATCGTGTTGCTCCCTCAGAGAGACATAAAGACGATTACGGGGGCGGACAACAAAAATCACGACTATGTCACGGCGAAACCTCTCCCAGTAATCCACGCGCAGATGTTTTGTGCCTGCTCCCACGTTCCTATCCGCCCTTTGCGCAAAGACAATCTCCTCAGTGTCACCGACGTGGGCACTGTTGCTAACGGTGTCGCAAAGCTGAGCTAGAAGACTAGGCGCTGAGAGAACCTCGCGCCGAAAGTGTATCGAGGCGCGGGAGAGCCGTCGAGGACGTCACAACGAACGTAGTCAAGACCCTCGACGTGAGGATAGCTCTCGAGTCGGAGAAAAAGAAAAGTGGGATATGCGTGTCGCGTGCCGAGGGTGCGCGCAGTCGTCCCAAATCAGGTATCCAGGGGTCGCCACCGGATGGATGCGACTGGTAGCCGTATCGTGAGAGACGGGATGGGAGGTTCGTAACCAATGTCGGTCGCAGGAATAGACGCTCTTTGCCCGTAAGTTCGTGATGGTGATGATGTATAGAAGAGGTTTGGTAGCGGAAAACTCAACCCGCGCCGCACTCTCCTTCTAGCATTTGAAATCCGCGTACCTAGTGGCGGGAAGGTGGTGCAGATTTACTCTGTGTGGAGTGAAGGTGAATGATTGTAGCCAATCAGTTCACCAGGCCCCGCGTGAAGGCAGGAGCTTTCTCATTTGTTGAGGGGGGATGAATGACCTTATGACTAAGATACCTACCATGTACGGATGGATGGGGAGAACTCAGTTCCCGTTTCGCACAGTACAGTCTCAATTGCCTGGTGGGGGGTCTAGCAGACAAAAATCTGTAAAAGATCTAATCTACTTTTTTTTTTCCCTAGAATTATTGTCACTTCAAAATTGTTCCGTTTGAAAGGCAGGAGGAGTAGGAGGTGGGCAGTTTTCCTCGGTGAAATAACGGATAGGTAGGCGCATCGCGTCCCCGTCTGTCGCAAGAATGGTGAATGTCAAGAACGGTGAATCGCACAAATGTGCTTAGGTAAGATGGACAAAGCTACTACCTACCGAGGTAGGTAGCCTTATCAGCCTCGCATTGTCTTGACGCACATAATTCGTCAGTGCTATTCCATCAAATTTCTAGCCTCAGGTATCCATTTTTCGCCCGCCTCAACAGCCACAGAGCACAAGCAACCCAAGAGCTAACGCGGCGCGGCAGTGCCTAGAGCTCCGTCACTACTGTTACCTGGGGTTTGTAGTAACTAGAACTCTCCCAAACGTCAACCAACTCAGCCCCATCTCGAAACCAGGCACTCCCTCCATCATCCTTCACCCACCAAGAGCTCAAAGAGAGTAGATCACTTCCTTCTCTCCATTACCAGCGACGTCACCTTCTCTCCCCCCTCGGTCGTCTTCACCATGTCTCGCCGTTACGATTCCCGAGTGCGTTGGCCCTTGCAGCTCCAATGATTGGGAAGCTCGACCTCGAAGCTGACCGATTCAAAACAGACAACCATCTTCTCACCAGAAGGCCGCCTGTACCAGGTGGAATACGCGCTGGAGGCCATCTCACACGCCGGTACCGCCATTGGTATCTTGGCAAAGGATGGCATCGTCCTAGCCGCCGAGCGAAAGGTCACATCCAAGCTGCTGGAGCAGGATACATCGGCCGAGAAGCTCTATATCCTCAACGAGTGCGCTCCCCCCCGTCTCTGATCTCCCCTGCCGGGACCATTGCCTCCAATTCTTGATCCGATCCTCAGAACCCAGCTGACATGGTCCCTACTACCAGCAACATGATCTGCGCCGTCGCCGGCATGACCGCCGACGCCAACATCCTCATCAACTACGCCCGACAAGCCGCCCAGCGATACCTCCTCACCTACAACGAAGACATTCCCTGCGAGCAGCTCGTGCGTCGACTTTGCGATCTCAAGCAGGGCTACACTCAGCACGGCGGTCTGCGTCCCTTTGGTGTCTCCTTCATCTACGCCGGCTGGGACCCCCGAAGACAGTTCCAACTCTACCTCAGCAACCCCTCAGGCAACTATGGCGGCTGGAAGGCCACGAGTGCGGGAGCCAACAACGCTAGTGCTCAGAGCTTGCTAAAGCAGGACTACAAGGAGGACTGCACCCTGAAGGAGGCTTGCGGTATGGCTGTCAAGGTCTTGAGCAAGACCATGGACTCTACCAAACTGAGCAGCGAGAAGAGTACGTTTTTGAGAGTCGCTCATAGGGAATACAACTAACCACATCTACAGTTGAGTTCGCGACGGTGGGACAGACGGAAGATGGCAAGATCTACCACAGGCTCTGGAGCGCCGACGAAATCACCGCGTTGTTGAAGGAGCACGACCTGGCAAAGAGCGAGGACGCGGAGGAAAAGTAGATTTGGGCAATAGATTCTCTTGATAGATGGGTAGTAAGGGGGAGCGGGCCATCCTAAACTGCCCTGTAACAATAATATCATGCAATGAACAAAAATCCAAATGTTGCTTTCGCTACGCATAGTAACCGCCGTGGTGGTGAAAGAATTCATGTGTCTAGGGTTTCGTCTCGACAAGAAAGCCAGAATTCGTCCCAAGTCTATACAGACAGAGTCTTTGCTCCTAATGTGCCTATGACTCCAACATCAGCGTCGTTGTTCTCTTAGCTCGTCCATCTCAAACCCTACATCTGTTCCTCCTCTAGCCGCCTCTTCATCATCCGTAAGTCGTTGCCAGCCCGGCTGGGTGTCGACTCCCGGACGTGGATAGGGTTCGTCGCATCGCTGGCTCGTCAGCCGCGGCCAGTGTCGTCGGTAGCTCCAGTACGCGACAACCATCCCGAGAAGGGACCCGACTGAGACATCGTAGAAGTCATGCCTGTAATCTTCCAGCCGTGAGATGGCGACCAGCGCGGCGCCGAGGAGCGGCATCAGGCAGATCAGAGCCCGGCTGAGGTCTCGACCACCCGCGGCATGCCGGAAGATGTGAAGCTGTCCCGCGAGGAAGAGGCTCAGGAAGCCCAGTCCGGCGAAGGAAAAGGACGAGTGACCCGAGGGGAAGGACCGCCAACCTTCCTGGAGCTCGTGGCCGTCGGGGGTGGTGCACACGTCGATGGTGACGAGGGTGCTGGCCTTGGTTCCGACGGCGGGTTTGCACCGGTCCAGTAGATCAGGACGAGGCCGGCCAACAGCGTTCTTGATTACGTCAGTGATGAAGGTTGTGAGCAAGACGGAGACGAAGAAGGAGAGATAGGTGACTTCGTGCTTGGCGGCTGATGACCGGGCTGAGATATTGTAGGCGATGAGGGCGCCGAGAGGGACGAAGAGGGCCCAGACAAAGTTCATGACTGTGATAGAGGTAAGTTATTTGCAGACTTGATGAGTTGGGGTTCCGAGGGAGTTGTGTTTGACAACATACACACGGAGACTCGCTCATGCTCAGCATATGGGTATGAGATCCGGAGGTCATTGACCGCAAACATGCGGTGAAACGGCGTGAGGAAAAAGAGCGTCTGAGAATAGAGTGAGTCTTCAATTACACGCCAAATAAACGCAACAGGATATACTCACCCAGATCCATGCCGTAAAGAGGACAATCAAGCCAACATAGTCCGGCGCATGAGTTGTCTACACAGCAACCCCCAAAACGGTCAGCACCCACGCCTTACTCTCCCTAGTCTTAAACACAAGGTACAATTTCATCCTTACCTTCCAGGACCTCTTCAAAAATTGGATTGGCCCGCCGGCCACGTTGAGGCTATTAGCCGGAGCCATGAGGGACGAAGGGTTTCCGAGGGTTTGAGAGAATACTGGCGCTCGCGTGACATTGAAGAAAGAGAGGGCTAGTAGGAGGTGTTTTTTCTTCTTCAAGGCCTGGGGCCCTTTCAGTTGGAATACGGTATAGATATACTCGTAATCATGTACGCGGCTACTGTATGGATGTTGGTGGTTTTGAGAACATTGTCCTAATGGTCTGGAGTTGACAGATGTCAGCGGAGGCTGGGGGTTGTGGAAATTGGCTGGGTTGTTGTTGGTGTGGAAAGAGATGCAGGAGCAGGGGGGTCTTCGTCTCTAACACTACGCCTATCGAGTAGGGGGAAGACTTCGCTGCACCTACCTGAGAGCTTCATACTTAGATATTGAAATATCACTCTCTATACTAATGTGTGTATACGACAAACCCTATGTGACGATCCTGGCCTCTCTAGGTAGGTGAGTACATAGAGGAGGTAGGCAAGCGTATCAAACCCGACATGAAGGTATAGGGTAGGCAGATGACTGGCCCCACTTCACAGGCAGTACCTTATAGACATCTTGGGCAAGCTCGTGGAAACTTCAACATCCAACAACACACCCATCAACCACCTTTTTACATTCACGACGGCGCCATTCAAAATTCCCTTCCTCTTTACGATCAATCGAACCGACCTGCGTCCTTACCGCTTCTACTCCACCTCTGGAAACCCAACTCCTCTAACCGTCACGTCAATGCGACAGACATACACCCAGACACAGATTCCCTCCGCGACCACTCTTCCAAGATGCTCAAGTCAACCCACAAACCCTCAGCAGCCGCCCTGGCACCCCTACCGCCAGGATGGACAGAGCACACAGCACCCACCGGCCACGCATACTACTACAATACCGAAACGAAAGAGTCGACTTACAAACGACCAACTGCGCAACCCGCACCTGCGCCAGCGCCAGTCGCTGCGCCCGCATATCCCCCATATGGCTCTATGCCAAACCTCGCCGACCCGAACGTTGCCAATGCGTACATGGAGCAGTTGAACCGGGGTTCACAACAGACCGCGAACCAACACCATCGCGGCGGTCATGGTGGCGGCCGTGGAGGCTTCGAGAGCCGGCCGCGTCCACAGCCCGTAGACAAGCCTAGGAGGAAAGAGGCAATTCCCGGCTGCGAGCCTTGGATTCTAGTGTACACAAAGTACTCACGGCGATTCGTCTACAACCCTGAGAAGAAAACTAGCTACTGGCGCATTCCTGAGAAGCTGATGCCCGCCATCTTGGAATTGGACAAGGCGCGCCTGCGCAAGAAGGCCGAGGGAGACTCGAGCGCAAAGGAAGAAGCCGCGAAGCCAGAGAAGCAAGAAAAGCAAGAGAAGCTAGAGAAGCAAGAGAAGCAAGAGAAGCCCGCGATCGAGGCCCCAGATGCCGCGTATGACGACGACAGCGAGTACGAGGAAGTCGAAGTGGAAGTCACAGACGACGAGGGCGAAGGCGACGGCGACGACCAACACCCTTCAAAGCGACAACGCACCGAAGACCCTGAAGTCGACGACGATATGGCGAAGGAATTTACAGAGGCCGACATCGCAGCCCAACTACAAGCCATGGGCGAAGACTACGGCCTCGATCCCGGTGACTACGACGACGGTAACGCCGACGACTGGCCCGAAGGCACCGAAGGCCTGCCCCTCTCAGAAGAAGACTCCAAGTACCTCTTTAAAGACCTCCTCAACGACTTCCGCATCAACCCCTACAGCCCCTGGGAGAAGCTCCTCGAGGAGGGAAAGATCGTCGACGACCTACGCTACACGGCGCTGCCCACCACCAAGGCCCGGAAGGAGTGCTGGGACGAGTGGTCCCGCGAGAAGATCGCCGAGCTGAAGGAGCAGAGGGCGCGCCAGGAGAAAAAGGACCCGCGGATCGCCTACATGGCATTCCTCCAGGAGAAAGCTACCCCGAGGCTGTACTGGCCCGAGTTCAAGAGGAAGTACAAGAAAGAGGACGTCATGCGGGACCTCAACCTCCCGGACAAGGACCGCGAGAAGGCATACAGGGAGCACATCAACCGCCTGAAGCTCCCCCAGGCCAAACTAAAATCCGACCTCACCGCCCTCCTAAAGGCCCAACCCATCCACCTCCTCAACAACGCCTCCCTCTCCACCGGCCTGCCCACCCCGGTCCTCATAGACACGCGCTACATATCCCTCGAGCCTCGGACGCGCGATCCCCTGATCGAGGCGTACGTCGCTGGCCTGCCCCCGCCGCCGGACGACCCCGCCGCGGCCAAGGATGACGAGGAGGAGAAGAGGCGGCGGGAGGCGCGGGAGAAGAGGGAGCGGGCGCTGGAGGGGAGGAATAGGGCGGTCGAGGAGCAGCGGAGGAGGAGGGATCGGGATGTGGCGGCGAGCAAAGCGCGGTTGAGGGAGGAGGAGCGGGAGTTGGAGATGGCCATGAGGGTGGGGAAGCAGGGGCTGCAGAGCCAGTTGGCGAGCATGCAGGGGGAGAAGAAGGATTCATCATGAGACTGGTAGCATGGGGTTCATGAGCGAGACCGATGAAGAAGCTAGGGGTGGGAGCAAATAAGCCTGTCTGAACACGGCCGACTATCTACAGTCCATATATGAAAGTGATCTTCTTATCTCCATAGCGCCGATCATCTAGTCTCTCGTTCTCGATCTCCTCCTCCGTCATGACCTCCAGAACCGCCCTCTTCCTCTGGTTCACCGTCGCCAGCAGGAACCTATACGACACATATCCGATCAACGCCACGATAACGAACCCCATGGTGACGTAAAATGGTATCTTGTAGTCGGGTCGGAAGCGCTGCCGGTACAGCTGTGCACCAATCACGCCGCCCAGGTTACCGAAGCCGTTGACGCCGAGCACGAGGGCCCGCTTGCCAGGCTCGGGCGTGTTGCCGCTCAGCCAGGCGACGGTGAGGGGTGCGGGGACATAGGTGCCGGAGAGGAGGACGCACAACGCGACGTACCTGCCCTTGGGGGAGGAGATGGTCACGGTGAGGATGAGGCCGACGATGGAAAGGAGGATGCCACCGATGATATGGTAGCCGCGTTCCCTGTGGTGGTCGGAACTGAGAGCGAAGATGTAGAGGCCTAGAGCGCCGCAAACGAAGGGAGGAACCGTCATCTATACGAAGATTCGGAGTTTAGTGCTGTTTTCGTATAAGTCAAAAGGCCAAGAGAAAAGTACTTACCAGGTTCGCCATTATCGACTCGTATCCCAACCCCTGAACTACTAGGGGTAGAAACACGGAAAAGGCGCCGCTGGGAACACTAGCGCAGATGTTGACCGTCAGAACCGACCATAGCTTCCAGTCTTTGGCCGTCTCGATGAAGTCACGCTTCCTCAGACGTTCTTTTTCAATCCCATTCTTGCCATAATCATGGCTGACAAACGCAGCGTTGTCTAATCGTATCCTTTCGGCGGCGAAGAGGCGTTCATCGGGAGTGAGAAACCAGGCCGAGCCGGGACCGCTCGGTAACCAGGCCCAGGCGATGAGGGCGAAGAAGCAGGTCAGGGCCCCCTCAATGATGAAGAGATATTGCCAGTTCTTTAGAGGCCCTTTATTGAGATGGAAAACGCCATAGGCTGCGATGTGTGAGCTGTGAGACGGATGA
Source organism: Fusarium robinianum (assembly GCA_013623725.1). Classification (NCBI taxonomy): domain Eukaryota; kingdom Fungi; phylum Ascomycota; class Sordariomycetes; order Hypocreales; family Nectriaceae; genus Fusarium; species Fusarium robinianum. The sequence goes on along the minus strand of JABFFI010000964.1, from coordinate 7,149 downwards.
GAATCTTGGGAGGAACCAACCGATGGAACCGGAGAATGCGCCAGCAACTGCGTACTGTCCATAGAAGAGAGCGAGTCTCACACAAAGATCAAACCTTGTGTAGAAGAACGAAAGGTATGCAACCGATGTTGGATAAAACCCTGCCTCAAAAGCGCCGATAAGCAAGCGTGTGGCGATGAGTGTTTCTGGATTCAAGTTAAATGGTGTAATTCGCAATGTCCAGGCAAACACATACCACGACTGTTGACGTAAGCCTGGGCAATGGTGACGAGACCCCAGGATAACTGTAGCCGGAGTTAGACGGACTTTTGTAGATCTTTCCCGTCCTGGGGGGAGGCTCTCACCATCATGATGGGTATCCAATGTCTGGCCCCGATGTATCGACCTGCGGCAGCGGAAACCGGTTGGAGAACGACAAAAGTCACAAAGAAGAGCGAAACTGCTTCATTCAGATCATCGGGACGGGCACCGATATCTCTTGTGAATCCTGAAGATTTGCATTAGTTTCTCGTTGATGATGATGATGTACTCGGAGGTGCCGGATGGGGGAAAGATAGATCAGATCATAATACCTTGGGTTTCAGCGTTGCCGACATTCCCTCGATCAAGTCCATTGAACAGATAGAGCAAAGACAAAAGGGGCAACAACGAGATGTCAAGTTTACGGTTGACAGCTCGATTCTGAGCCCGACGCTGCTGAGCTGAGGCACTATCCTCTTGGACAGACGGTCCCCAGTGAGAGTGTACATCCTCGTCGTTCGCCATCGCTGGGTAAGAAATTGTGTGATTCGACCCGTAGATGACCAAGTTCCCGTCGAACTGGAACAAGATTCGGCGGGAAGCTCTTATGAATACCTCCCTACTTTGATGAGAGAGATCGACAACCGGCGTGCCCCCCAGCCCCGAGACCAGGACTGGCTGGCAAAGCCGTTTTGTATCCGTTTCATGGAAACGATGGGATCCCCTCCTGCAAACCTGCAATCGAAACCTCTGTCTAGGTACTCGTGGATTCCATATGTCCAGGGTCTTCCTGGATGCACTGGAACTTCGCAGGAGTTTTCTCTATCCGCCTTAACCGCTATCCGTTGGTGAGCGCGGGCCATTCAACGGCCCGGTCCGGGCGTCATACTCGTGATAGAGTCGTATGGATTCCGCTCCTTACATTTCATCCTGATTTCTAAATGGACCCGGCAGAGTGGGCGATCGCGGATGGGAGACACCGGTCTGTCGGGATCGTGGCTCAAGAAACACACAAGGGGAAGGGAAACGTTGAACGCCACTGCTGGAACCCTGGTTTCAGACCATCCAGCTCCTCGGGTCGTGGAAGTCCTATGCCCCTCCCTGCGAGTTCAGCCTGCAGCGGGCAGATTGTCCAGGATGGTGGGCGTTTGTTTGAGTTGGACGAGGCCAAACTAGCGGAGATTGAGCTAGGCTAGTCGGAAGGCCTGGGGCATCACGAGTCGAAGATGAGACGCTGGCGCTGCTCCGTGGAAGGTGGAAGCGATCACAGAAGCCCACTTAGAAGGGAGCCGGACAAGGAACTTGATCCTCTTCCATCAGTGACGAATGAGTGCCCTCACAGTGGTTGGTTTCACCACCACATCCGAAAAGCGATCGCTTTCCGCGGCTAGAACGCAGTGTCGCGGACAGCCATGGAGTCTGACGTCATAGGGCCTTCATCGTCTCAACGACCGTTGAGCTTTTGATAGGTGGGCTGACTCCGCTTTGGATTGTTCGTCGTGGGGAAGTGTGCGTCGAAAGGACGGGATGAGGACGGGATGGACCGTTGGCTCGTGTTGAAAGACGCTAAACAATGCCGCCTAGGTCGACACAGAGTCGTGTGATGTCCATCTGTACCATAGTGACTGCACGCCGTATCGTGGTGGGAGGCCTGAAGACTACGTCCTCCTCTCAGGAAGTCCGAAACGGGCCCGGGGGCTTGAGCCTCAAGTACGCAGACCCTTGCAACATGACCATACGCCCAATCAGCTCTTGGAGCGGAGCCGCGATACCTTTGTCACAACGAGGGAGCGGTGAAGCAAAGCGAGGTCGGTGTCTGATGTTTCCAAGACGACTGGAAATTCATGATGCTGATCACGGAGCAGCTAGGAGGGAACAACGTGAACAGGTATGCGGTGAGGATAAGCGGCCCTATCCAAGCGAGCATCGGGCCTGGCGCTCACAGGTCGGCGAAGAAGCGATCTGCCTTGTTGCTAACAACCTCAGCCAATTGGGCAATTCCCTGGGCACTCGTGGCACCGTCCTCGGTCAGGTAGTAGTCGATTAAGTCGGATGAAACCCATTCGAAGTAGACGTTCTTGACCTCAACCTGGGCCGTTGAGTCTTCTGTAGGGGAGGGCGCAAGGTGCACCCAGCTTTGAACGATTTCTTGTGGGTCGTTTTCCTCCTGCTCCGGAGGTTCGAATGGGAAGACTTTCTCTTTATCGGAGAGTGCAATGACTTTGGCCCGAGGAGAAACGTGTTTCGCAGCAAGAATGGCTGGTAGGGACCCGGTCTTGTTGCTCACTCGTGCCGTTTTATCTATCGAATCCGCCCCAATAAGGACCATGTCGACGTCTCGGGCAGCCACGCCGGCACTGGCATCCGTATATATGGTTATCTTGGTCTTGACGCCATCCCCCCTGGCAAACGAGGCGATGGCCCCTGCCATCTTCGCACCCTCAAAGAGGGGCCGAGATTCGAGGACTCTTATCTCCTCTAGGGGGATTTGGCCGTTCTTCAGCGCAAGTGTGATGCTGGATGTGATGGTTGAACTCGAGGAAAGAGTGAGTATCTTCAGTTCTTTCGCTTCTGAGAAGTCCGTTTTCAGGAAGTTCTCGAAAGACATCCCGAGTTTCTCGTTGCCACTGTGTCGGTCTCCCTCGTACTGCTTCAATGCCTCGACACAGCTCGCGAGGCAGCCGGCTGATATCGGCCCCTCTTCTGGAAGCTTCCTTTCGATTATCTCAAGACTTGAGAGAACGACGTTCAGGATGGGCGCCCCCATGCTTTCGCGACCGTTTTTCCAAAGATGCCAAGCGGCGATTCTGGCATTCTTCCACCATACATCTCGGGAACTGGTGTCGAGCTTCTGAATGACGTTGATATAGATGCCCAGGGCTTTCGAGGCAAGTTGGCGTGCACCACTTTCATGGTCCCTCTGGAGCGACATCAACCCCTCATCAAGGGTCTTGCCGGCAGCTTCACCAAGGTCGATGTTGAACCAGACTCTTCGCAAGCTCTCCAGGATCCGGGGCACACCTCCGAAGGCGTCTGAGTCGTTCACAGCATTCATATCAAACCACTGGTAGCCTTCGTGTTCCCAGTCGATCTTTATACCAGCATCCCCGAGACCGCCTTCCTTCTCAGACTTGAGAATATATCCGAAGGGGTTAATCGTCCATTTTCTCCCGATGGACTCGTCAACGAAGCTGTACGGCTTTCCTTGTCGGAAAAGGCGAAGAGAATCACTAGTCAGGGTGGTCTCCTCACGCAGCTCCCGCCAGGCTGTTGCCAACGGGTTCGCATCGGACTCCTCAACGCTGCCAGATATGGCTCCATATTTGTGTCTGCAAATAGGGGAAACCTGGGTCAACAATCGGCCGTCATGAGACTAGGCCCGAACTCACTGATATGTGCTCACTTTTCTGCTGCGACGAAATAACGCCACCAGCGGTTTCTTGCTCGCATCATCCCCGGGATACTTGAAGATGAAGCTGCTGGTGACCGCACGGTGCTTGAGAGGAGGCATGCTTGTGGATGATGAGCGGGACTTGGGCAGCCGGCGAGGGACTTTGGCGATGCTAATAATCGCTCGATGTGTCATTGGGGAAGAAGAAGAAATGGCCAAATTGAATGTCGAGAGCGTCGTAATATGTTAATCGACGGTTGGGAGATTCCGTCACAATAAGGTTTCGGTACTATGGGCGGGCCGAGGCGTTGGGGAGAGACGGAAGACCCAGCAACCAACAGTCGCCTATCACATGACATACCTAACCATAGGGTGTTCCAGGATCATGATGAGCAAATAGGTTTAGAGCGGTAATTAGGTAGGTATAATAAATGAACAGAGAGAAGAATCCTGATATCTTTTTTTTCCCCGGTGCTATTTCAAGAAATGGTTCCGTCTAAATCCCATTCCATAGCTTCTCGAGCCTAGACGAGAAACCCGCTATACGCCTGCCAATCGTTGTCCATCCATGAGACCAGCTCATCATACAAAACATGGCCCTGTTCTACTAGGACCGGCTGTTGCATTCCTTCAGGGCCCGTCTTCTGAGGCCATTGAGGTGCCATGTCCACACTCATCCGCGTGCCAATGGTATCGTAAGCGGACTGCTGCTGCTGCTGCGGTGGTGGTGGCGGCGGGTTCGCAATCCGCGTGCCGTCAATGAGCAGGTTGGTCTCTAGCGGAGTCCTGAGGCGATGTACAAGGACTCGAAGATCCCGAAGAACTGCGGCGCAATCACGCCCGTAGTTGCTCCCGATTCGACTCTCATCCTCAAACTTGGAGATCACAAAGTCAAGGTCCATGGCTCGAGCTTGGGCATCCCACGGTACCGAGTCCTCATCATAGACTAGCTCTTGGAGGAGCAGACAGGTAGCCGCATTGAAAATGAAGTGCAGTCCAGATTGTAGGAGTTTCCGAGGATGGTTTATGGCCAGGACTTGGCGCGCGAGGCGGATGTTGCTCTCTGCGGCTCGGACACATCGTCTGAGTTGTGGTAGTTGCGGGTGCGAGCCAAGGGATGATTGGCGAGTGACAAGTCGCTCAGCGAATGTTTTCTTGACAACGGCAAAGTAGACTGGCCGGATGGCTAGGATCAGAAGCTGACAGACAGAGATAGGATTAGTCCAACGTCTGAGGCTATGCAGTCGCGACGAGACATACCTGATTATAGTTCATATGCATCAGGCAGCAGGCAGGATCATCACTGAGCCCCAGATTGGATAACTGCAAAACCGGTGGTAGATTGGATTCCCACTGGTCCAGCATGCTGATCGCGCGCTCGAGATGTCTTACCGGCCCTGCCCTGTTCTCCCACGGGGAGACGCGGTATGTGTTGCAGACAATATGACCCGAGATTCGAGAGAGTTCAACAGCAGCTCTGAGTCCATCAGCCGGAGGCATAGGCCTAGAGCCCAAGGGTTAGCGTTCCCCGAGATGGTATCGGAACATGGGTAGTTTCGTGCTTACGGAGCATCACAAGGGAGCGGAAGCCGTATGGCCTCGTCCATTATTGTTGGAGGTCTTCCCATCAGGGCGCTTAACCACCGATCGAGTGAGTAAAGAGTCCAGAAGACTCTCTTCCCACTTTCATCCATCCATACTCTATGTGCCCCGTGCATGATACTAATGTGCATGGCGTTGCTAACGCACATGTAAGCAGCGTCACGGCGATTCATCTCGATGAGATAGAAGCCCATGAGAGCTAGAGTCGCGACCTCGTTGAACGCGAATCGAGTAATGTCGAGCGGATTTCCCAGAAGAAGACGGGCACGGCTGAAGAAGTGCTCGCTCACTCGGAAGTCCTCAATGGTATCTCGGGCAGGGGTGGCGGTGGCTTGGGCCAAGATGGAGAATGCTGTGTGATAGAAGGCCAGATGACGGTTTCGCTCAAAGTGCGAGATGTGTGAGGAGTCCTGTTCTACGGCAGGGAGGACTGGCAGGGACGTGAAGTCTCCCCACCAATGGATCCCTCCACTAGGCCACTTTCCATTGCCGTCCTGGATGAAGTATCGTAGCTCGGAAAGCATGGCTTCCATCTCCTGAGGAGGCGGCAGCCAGAGAGGATTGACATCTCGATCATGGAGTGGCCGGGAGTCGTACGTCTGGTATCGGCCAAGGCTGGATAAGAAGGCGCTCCCATCTGTGCCATGGCGAATATTCTGATACGCCAAGGGCAGGACTGTTGCCATGAACTCCTTTAGGTAGTCGAGAAAGGTCGCTCCGCTGGTCTCACCGAGGAAGCGGGCATGGCCATCGGGGTCTTGGAGTAGACGACCTTCTGTCGAGGCTTGTTCCTCATCTTCCTGCCGGTGGTTATGGAATGGAGTAAGAGGCTGTTGAGGTTGGTGGAATCGAGGTTGCTCGTTGATGGGAGGCGGTGGGAATTGTTGACGGGAGTGGGTGTATAACGGATGAGGTTGAGGTTGCACCACCAACGGTGTTGCGTGCGGGATCCGGGCAACATGATCGAGGCCTGGCGTCAGAGAGACGACACCAGCGGGCGTGGTTGACGGTGACGCTTCTGCCACATCGATCGCGGACACGGGTGCAGTTCCCGGGGAGCCGAGGCTGTCATGGCGCCTCGTGGCATCAGGGACCACGGCGGGTAAGGCGTTGTCGGGTACGGTATCCCGCAACGCCTTCTCATAGAGATCGACCTTGCGCCTTAACTCGTCCAACTCCGCGCGGGAGATCGACACCTTTTCAACGGCGACAGGGTACACGCAGTCGCGGGAAGATGAACGACACTGGCGACATGGCCTCTCGCCGGAGCACTTGACGCGACGGACGTTGCAAGAGTTACATCTTAAGGGGTGAAAGAAAACAATGTGTTAGACGAGGACTCTGATGCTCTGGAGTGTAGGTATCTTTTTCTTTTTTTTGTGATTGTTGGTTGTATGGATGGTAAGGAGAAAGTAGGTAGAGAGGGTGCTCCCCTCATTCATACACGAGAATGGAATGGAAACGATGAAGTCTCATGGGACATGCACACACACCACAAAACTCCATCCAGGGACGTGAGACGGGTAGAGAAACACGGGCCTGAACTTACGCAGTAGCAACGCGTTTGCGATGCTCGGGAGCTACCTTATGACGACGGGGATTCACCGGAAGCCGCTGCTGCGACGGCGACGACCGAGACGACCGAGACGAACGAGCCGGCTCATCAGCTGGTCCCGAGCCGTCGACGCCGTCGGGGTGCGTCATTGATTAGAAGGAGGAGGAGGAGGAGTAGGTAGGAGGGAGGGAGGGGAGGGGAGCGAGTGAAGACGCACGCACACACTGGGGCTCGCTCAGCACCTCTCAGGATGACACGTAGTGTACCTACTATCGGTAGTAGACGACGTGTTTAGAGAGGTCCCAAGACTTTTTGCCCTTGCTTAGCCTCTCCCTCTCTCTCTCTCTTTCTTTCTCTCTCT
>JABFFI010000963.1:0-32644 GCA_013623725.1 Fusarium robinianum | reverse complement strand
GGGGAAAGAGCTACCCAGGCTGGTAAGGCAAAGCAGCTCCAGGCCGCGCCTGCTTACACGCTTGCAACGACTCAACAACGGACAAACGTACCTACCTACCTGCCAACCTGAAACTTTCAAGACACTGTAGGCACATTGGATCGGGAGGTGTGTGGAAGGGAAAAAAGACTTGAGCTTGACTTTCACTCTCACTGTTTTTATCTGAAATGATAAAGAATCTAGATGAGCTCCCCGGCCATCTCTGAGAGCTCCGATATGGAAAGCGGGGTGAATGAAGCACCTGGTTGAGAGCTCCCCAGATTTTCTTTGTTTGAACCAGATCGCAGCAGAAGCACTACGTAGTAGGGTAAAATCCAATAGCCACTACCCATCCCTCAGAGTCATCTGCTTGTACCCTCCTCTCAGACACAGAGGTACCTTCATAGCACTCCTCCCGTACCTTCTATTCTGCTTGGCCCCTTCCTCTCGGCGCAGCAAACCTGGCGTACCTGCCCATTGTAAGGCGAGGTACGTACGTTGTTTGGGGAGGGACGACTTGGGGCTTTTTACTCTTTAATCCAACCCTTCACCATCACCACCACACCAACTTTATCTCCCTTTCTTTTTCTTCTTCATCCTCACCCTCAACCTCCCTCCACCGCCGATAGCCCTACTCCTCTCGCGCCTCCACTTCTCGCCCCCTTTTCTCTCGTCTTTGGCATCTGTCTCCTTGATTGGCATTACCAGCATCGTCGACTGTCGTCCTGAAATTATACCAGGGAGAGCGCACGTTCCTCTTCGCCTCTGACCACCTCATCTTCTTTGATTACATCGTACGGTACGACCTTCGTACAACGAAACCCGAACGACGCTGTAAGTCGGACCTGCTGCACCCGAATGGAGACCATCGCGGTGGCTTGGGCTGGGAGGGATCCAGCTTTGTGAACGGTCTGCTCTATGGGGTCTGGATCTGGCGAGCGCACGACTCTACACATGTGGCAAACAAAAGCAGCTGGATATCGGGCTTCGTTTTCTCGGACGTGAGAAATAGGGGACCTCTGGGGGTTGTCTGGACTCGTCTTCGTCTGGCGATCCAGATCGCAACAGGTGTCCTTGCGCTTCGGTTCGTCAGATCTCTCTGCCTGACGAGTCCTGACGCTCCGTTGAGTCGGCCCATCAGCTCAGCATTTTAGCCCGTGTTTTGTCTCTCTCTCGACGGCCAAGCCAGCCCTCTACTGCATCTCCCCGTTCCTCTGCCCACCAACAGATCCCACACGCCCCATACCCATCCAAGCCATCCCACCACGTCACATCACATCAGATCCATACCTCTGCCCCATTATCGCCGCCCCATTGCCTGTCCCATGTCCCTGTCTTCGCAGGATAGGACAGCCTGGACGATAACCCCCCGTTCTCCTGCATTACCCTGTGCCCGCACCGGCGACCGCAGTTTTGATCTGGACAGACATATAACAATTGCCGTCTCCCATTTGCTTTTTTGTCTTTTCTCCCTTTGATCTCCATCCCCCTCATCTCCAAATCCAGCTTCTTCGCCGATCGCGACAATCTAATCTCAGTTGCTTTCTGCTAACCACATCTCTTCAACATGGCTCAGAGACCCTCCCACAAGCGCGCCCAGAGCATCATGGCCGCCACCGCTCAGGACCACCTCGAATTCGGGGGCAAGATCTCATGGCTTGCTTCCCTCAACACCGCCTACCGACCTTCGCGCAACTACCGCCGTTCCTCCATCATCTGCACTATCGGCCCCAAGACCAACTCCGTCGAGGCCATCAACAAGCTCCGTATTGCCGGTCTCAACGTCGTGCGCATGAACTTCTCTCATGGCTCGTACGAGTACCACAAGTCCGTCATTGAGAACGCTCGTGCTGCTGAGGAGGAGCAACCTGGTCGTCATGTCGCCATCGCCCTCGACACCAAGGGCCCCGAGATCCGAACTGGCAACACCCCCGATGATGTGGATATCCCCATCTCTGCGGGCCACATCATGAACATCACCACTGATGAGGCTTATGCCACTGCTTGCGATGCTGAGAACATGTTAGTTGTGACCCCTCCGAAACTGCCCCGCTTTGCCCCTCCATGCTGACCATCCTTGCAGGTACGTCGACTACAAGAACATCACCCAGGTCATCGAGCCTGGCCGTGTCATCTACGTCGACGATGGTGTCCTCGCTTTCGACGTCCTCGAGATCGAGGATGAGCAGACGATCAAGGTCCAGGCCCGAAACAACGGCTTCATCTGCTCCAAGAAGGGTGTCAACCTGCCCAACACCGATGTCGATCTGCCTGCTCTCTCCGAGAAGGACAAGGCCGATCTGAAGTTTGGTGTTGAGAACAACGTCGATATGGTCTTTGCTTCCTTTATCCGCCGCGCTCAGGATATCCGTGACATCCGAGAGGTGCTTGGCGACGAGGGCAAGCAGATCCAGATCATTGCCAAGATCGAGAACCGACAGGGTCTTAACAACTTCCGCGAGATTCTCGAGGAGACCGACGGTGTCATGGTTGCCCGTGGTGATCTCGGTATCGAGATTCCCGCTGCCGAGGTGTTCGCCGCCCAGAAGAAGCTCATCGCCATGTGCAACTTGGCCGGCAAGCCCGTTATCTGCGCTACTCAGATGCTCGAGTCCATGATCAAGAACCCCCGCCCTACCCGTGCCGAGATCAGCGATGTCGGTAACGCTATCACCGATGGTGCTGATTGTGTCATGCTGTCGGGTGAGACTGCCAAGGGTAACTATCCTTGCGAGGCCGTCCGCGAGATGCACGAGGCCTGCCTCAAGGCTGAGAACACCATCCCCTACGTCTCCCACTTTGAGGAGATGTGCACCCTGGTGAAGCGCCCCGTCAGCACCGTCGAGTCCTGCGCCATGGCTGCTGTGCGCGCCTCTCTCGACCTTGGTGCCGGTGGTATCATTGTGTTGTCGACCTCTGGTGAGTCGGCTCGCATGCTCTCCAAGTACCGACCCGTGTGCCCCATCTTCATGGTGACACGAAACCCCACGACCTCGCGGTTCAGCCATCTGTACCGTGGTGTCTACCCCTTCTTCCTCCCCGAGCCGAAGCCCGACTTCACCCAGGTTAACTGGCAGGAGGATGTCGATCGACGCATTAAGTGGGCTGTGAACAACGCCATCGAGCTCAAGGTCCTCACCCCCGGTGACACCGTGGTCGTCGTCCAGGGCTGGAAGGGCGGCATGGGCAACACCAACACCCTGCGCATTGTCAAGGCCGACCCCGAGCACCTTGGCATTGGCCAGCTCTAGGCTAGGAAAATCCTAAATCTCTAGGATGGGATAGGAGAACCGGGGAATGTTTTTTGTTATGCACATTTTAAGTAATGATAGACAGGGTAACGGATTGTTTCCAGGGTTTGGGGTACCGGATTTCGAGTTCTGAATCGAGATGATCAATCGAATAACATGGGGGCAGACCCTTTCAAACTACGAACAAGTCGACTGTGCATTTTTACTGTGATGCTTTTGCGATGGACCCCTGAGATTTCTCTTTTTCTTTTTTTTTTTGCTTACTTGCCTGGCAGGCCTGACCTAGCAATATTGACGACCCCGACAACAACGACGTCTATTCGACCCGCCCTGTACATAATTCGTGTGGCGATTCCTTCCGGGACGGCGCGGCCCAAGAATACCTAGTATGGGGACGGGTCAGGCCAGACCCCATGGCGATGAAACAAGGGTTGAGCAAGTTGGGCGGGACCGATGATGGATGGTGTTCATGCGATTGACAAGCGACCGATAGCAACGCCAACGCACCTCCAAACGTGGGCATATGCTGCCAAGGATCATGCGTGAAGTTGAGATCCGAGGGCCGAGCGGGAGAACAAAGCAACGAGATGGCACACATGCCAAGAACATGGGCCTATGTATGGGTACTTTGTTCTGGAGTCTCTATGGAAACGTCTCCCTCCCCATAGGGCACGGAACATCGGACGTGGCGTCATGGTCCTCGCTTGTGGTCCGTGGGCGGCTGTTCTGGAAAGTGGACTGATCTACCAACTTGTAAGATGGCTTCTCCGGGCATAGGGCTCTTGAGATGGCGGCTTCTCGCATGATGACATGAGCCAATCTTGACGCCTTTGAGGGTCTTGTGGGCTAAGGCCTCGCTCATCGACCCCCTTTGTCCGCCTTGCGTCGGCCCCAGAAGCACGGGTCTTCCCGCGGGCCTTGGCATGAGGAGGCATGATGACAAGTTGTCGTTTGATTCTACCTAGGTCCTGGTGGACTCATGTTCCTCAGACCACCCAGGTTGGACAGAGTGTTCAGAGGAGAATGCTCACTCTCAGGGGGGGGGAACTGGTTTGAACGGCTGGGTTCCCAACCGGCTTGAGACGATGGCTGACGTTACCTCTGTCTAGTTGCCAATATGAACAGACCTAGTTTCAACATACCCTAGAGTGTCGAGATGAGACCATGTTGGGGTATGTAGAACCTCTTAGACACATATGGGGTTTGAGACTGAATGTGCTGGAAATCAAAGACCCTAGCGGCATTGCTCAGAGATTCACAACGGCTGTTCAGAGAATCTGTGGGTTTCAACATGTGTAAACCGGAACACACTGCTGCCAGATGGAACGTGGAAGACAACAAGTGTTTTATCCATCTTGAATCCATGTTGACTGAAGAAGACATGGCTATTCGTTGAAACAACATTGCTGTATTGAGATAACTTCTCAGGCATTTTTGGACTATATAAGGGGTCCAATCATTCCAACTTCAGAGCACAAGACAACCAACGCAAACTGCTATCAACTCACACAACCACCACAACTGCTAACACCATCACCACAATTACCAACATCATCACCACCAACAACAACAACAACAACAACAACAAACTACCAACACCCCCGACAACAGCAGCCATGTGTCAGATGCCCCTCATCGTCTTCCAAGGCTGCAACCACAGAGTCCGCCGCTCTGCCCGGGAATACAGCCACCTCCCCGAATTCGCCGCCGTCAAGAACAACTTCAAGTACTTCGAGTCGTACGACTTCTACTATATTCCCTGCAGAGGTTCCATCGCCGACGACCTACCCTGCAGACCAAAGAACGCCTCCGCATACAGAAAGCTCTGTCGTATTGTAGACTCGTCATGTCTTGACTGCTAGTGGCAGAAGACATTGCGCGAGCGCAAGGAAGTCGTCGAGTGCAACTGCGATTGCACCTGTAACGGGTGTGTTCTGGCCAAGGAGTATCCGTTGCTGGATGACCAGTATGCGGAGTGCAACTATCACACCGAAATCGGGCGGGAGGAGGACTGTCAGGATGAGTGTCATTGTCCTGACTGTATGAATGAGGAGATCAAGGAGCTCAAGGGCTTGTTGAAGCAGGCCGTCGCCATCAGAGTGAAGACGAAGTTGAAGGGGTTGATGTCAATCCTGAAGAAGAATGGGGGTCGAAAGTGAGGATACTCATCATGTCCTCGGTAAGGGTATGTATGGGTATGAGTATCATGGGATGGACCTGGTGAGATGGACGGACGAGTAGTCGTGAGTAGCCGCCAGAAGCCGCGGCCTGTTGGTTACGGGCAAGATATCGGACAGGATATTGGACAGGATATTGGACAGGATACCGGACAGGATACGGAGTTTGTTGATTTGCATTTTATCCCTGTAGATTGAGATCCAGGACGACCATTTGCGGTTTATTAGACCAGCATATAGACAGACAGAATAACAGGCACGAGAATGGTATTGCACTGCCTTACTAAATTGAGTATCATAAACCCAACTTTTCTTTCTTTTTTTTCTCTTTTACTTTCTTCGCTCTATGTAGTATGCCTTTGTGACCATGGAACTATGTAATAACTATGTGGTAAACCTATCTATCTAAACCATATCATAAACAACTCTCCTATCCCTTTTTTAAGACTGTGCCTCTCCATTCCAGGGGAAGCCTGCCCCCTGTTCCTCCATAAACACCAGAAACGCCGGCTTCCAATGTCAACCAATACGTAGGCAATAGCTTCAGACAGAAACCCAAGATCGCTCCCAAAAATTGCACAAGACAACAAAGACCTCCCCCATGCCTACAGATCTTTAAGCTCAAACTTCTTCCTCAGATACTCGCCATACTTGATAAACAGCCAAGGCGCCGGGATCAACGCGACGGCGATGAAGCCGAGAAGGCTGTTCCCCCAGCCCATGCCCAGCTCATCGTACATGGGTAGTCCCGCAAGGGGGAGGACAGCGCCGGCGATGGATCGCATGACGGTATTGGCGGCTAGGGCAGAGGCGGCGTAAATGGTGAAACTATCAATAAGGTACATCTGGAGGGACTGTCTAGGGTTAGTATGTCTTGCTGATTGATATAAGTATATCGTCGAGAAAACTCACCATGAAAATGACGAGGTTGCCTGTGCCCATGACGCATGTGCCGATAATAGGTGCAATCCAGTGAACCTCGTACTCAGCCGTCCAGCCATAGATGAACAATCCAGCTGGGAGCAAGATAGCCCCCATCTTCAGCGGAGGAAGTCGATACTCAGGCTTCATAATCTCTGTCGCAGGCTTCTCCTCGCCGTCATGAGCTTGCTCCTCGTCCCCATCTGCCAGGCTCTTCTCCGCCTCGGCCGCCTTCTTCTTCATATATCGGTCGCTTGAGAGGGAAAAGTACGCCACACCAATGATACTACCAACGCCCAGACCAAGGAATGTCAGGCCCGCGTGGACGGTGTTGAAGCCGTAGATGCGCATGAACAAGGGAGTCAGACTGGTGAACATGAGGTAGAGGTAGGCGTAAGAGAGGCCAACGTATAGGCCGCAAATGATGCAAATAGGTGAAAAGATGAGCATCTTAAACGGCCGCAGGATGCCACGCTTGAAGTAATCCTGGGTGCTAAGGCCTGCATCGAGCTTCGACCGCAGACGGGTGTTGCCAGTCTCCTTACGCAGGCGACTCGCCTTGCGCTCCAGAATCACAGGGGCGTAGGTCTCGCCAGAAAAGATGAAAAAGACAATCGACAGAGCACCAGAGATGATGGCGATAATCCAGAACACCCAGCGCCAACCGAGCTCGTCGGCAACCACACCGCCAACGACGGGGCCGATGATGGGACCCAGGAGAGGGCCGATAGAGAAACTGGCCATGGCAGCGCCTCGCTTCTCCTGGGCGATCATATCGGCGATAGTACCACCGCCGTTTGTGATGGGGCAAGAGCCGAAGAGGCCGCTCAGGAAGCGGAAAGCAATGAAGGAACTGAGGGTGGGCGCTTTTGCGCATGCGATGACGAATGCTTGACGGCACGTCGCGTCAGCGAGCGAAGAGATAGTGCGCGAGAAGGGAGCTTGACTTACCAATGAATCCAACATTGCAGACGTGGTAAACAACAAGGCGTCCATACAACTCCGACAAGGGCGCGAAAAGCATAGGCCCGGCAGCGAAACCAAGGACATAGACAGAGACGCAGAAGGAAGCGAGTTCTGAGCTATTGCTCTCAAACTCCTTCATCAGTTCTGGGACACCGGGAGCAAACATGGCTGTCGCCGAGTTAGTTGTGAGAACGAGGTAGAAACAGTCAACTCGGGGGGGCCCAACTTACAAGAAGCCAGGGGCGTAACAAACGTCAGGGCGCTGACGAGGGCACAATTGAGAACCTTTCTCCACGTAGCAAAGTTGTAAGGGTTCTTAGGATCAGTGTCGCTATCCCACCAGACAATGTCGTTCTCATCACCCGAACGGGAGTCGTCGTTGTCATCGTCGTCGTCTGAGTTGCTGCTTCTCTCGGTTTCCTTCTCTACCTCCTTGTCCTTACTCTGACCGAGACTCCTCGTCTTGATGAGATCAATAGAAAACTTCTTTCGTTCGGCGGCTGCGCTGCTGGCTCTTCTTGCTCGACCGCTAGCAAGGCTGGCCCTTCGCTTGCGTTCGCCTGCTTCGGTGAGGACGAAACCCATGCTGCTGGGGATATCAGCGTCATGGCCTTCATCGATGGCTTCACGTGTCCTCTCCTCGATAGTGGGTTGACGCCTTAGGTCGTATGAAGTAGTTTTGTGCATCTCGCGCTCGGTTTCCTGAGCTCCCGAAGGGGAGTCATGGTTGGCTGCCATGATGAAGCCTTGTTCAGAGGAGCGACTAGTATTCCCTCACGCTCTGAAATGATTGTTAGCTACTGTAATGCTAGTGATAGCCCAGTCTAGACCACAAAGGTTTCGAGGTTGTCGATGATGTGCTGTCCCCACAGGTGAGGTTCTGCCCCTTTCCGTTTTAGGTAATTTCAGGTAATCCTAGGCGGAGTTGCGACGAGGAAAAATCATCCATACCTTCGAGGCAATAGTTCGGACAACGTTGGCGATTAATTTCCCTTTGCTCCCCAGCAGTTCCAGGCAGCAGACTTTTGCTTTTAGGTGATGTTTTGAAACCCGGTTCGTCGGTAGACTAGGTAGAGTATAGTTGTCGAAGGACCGACAGTCCGTTCACAGGTGGTGGTATGACAATTTGGTGCCAGGGGTGACAAAACACCAAGGTGAAAGAGATCAGATCCAGAAGACAACTCCCGAACCAACCAGAGTTGGATGGAACACTCCGATACGTGTTTCTAGTATTCGTCGTGGCGATGTGCCGTAGACAATGCGTCGTTTCAAATAATTAGGAGGAATAGATCCAAGGTTGGTAATATATTAGACGACACAGGCGAACAGTGGGAGTCGTGATGGTCGGAACTCGTGATGAAGAATTATAATATATTTCAAAAATCGAATAAACGAAAAGTGAAGAGAGGGTGAGAGAGAAAAGAACAGGCGTCAAAAAGAGCCCGAGGACGAGACCAAATAAGAAAAAGAACGAGAGACCCCCTCCCACAGGGTCCCATCTTGGTTCCTCCACGAGTCTCCTCTGATTCAACGGAATCCAACAAGCGAGCGGATCACGTTCCATGCCCCCCATGGAACATTAGGAGAACAAACTTCTGTCCCCCCCCCCCTGAGCTTTGGTTTGTAATTCTCTCCGAAGAAATCTTGGCCTGGGTCGGCCTCGGCTCATGCGTCTTCTCTTGGTTCTTCCCCTCGTTGTCCACTCACCCTCCCCCAATATCTTCTCCCTAGTCCCATCTTGGACAACTCAAGGGCGCCCTCTCGGGCTCTCGCCGTCTTGGAAACCCCGCGGAACGATAAGGTGACCAGGTTTTCGACCCTCGTCCGGAGTTAGGCGGCGGCGATTGTTCATCTCCCTCTAGGGCAACCCTGGCTTCAGATACGGTTTGACAGTCCTCCGGCTCCAGTTGATTGGGGTTGCCTCGACTTCACGCCACCTCGTGGAGACAAGGTGGTTCATGGGATCAGGGGGGGGCTCAGGAGGACGTCCGAGCTCCTCCGGGTGTCGAAGCCGTTCGCTGGGACTCGGCCGACCCAACGTCTTATTGCCGGCTGCAATTCTCGCTAGGGCCCATGACATCGGAAGTCGGCACGTTTCCCCCCCTTCCAATAAGTTCAGTCGTCTCGCCCACAGGCCAAATACCCATAAACACTCGTGATGATTCCGTAATCTAGTGAGGGTCTCTGTCCAAGTCGTCTTTCTCGCGTGAAAAGACCGAGATTAAAGAGGGAGCCCCTGATAATGCTGCTGCCTGACGAAGGTTCTCCAACTGTAGAGCTATGCAAGTCAGTCTTTGTCGTGTTTGCTCTCGGAGGACCAATATCCCTTACGGAATAGAGACGAATCTTTCCACGCCGCTATCTGGTAGGACTGTCGGCCGATTCACCACCGACTGACCGACCGACCGGCTGCTCAACTCGAAGAAGTTTTCGGAGCCAAAAGGGTTAGGTGCTGTGGGGAAACGACAGACATCCAGGGATCTGATAACCCGACCGAATCTTTGGGCAGAACCGCTCCAAATAGGTACCGGCGTACAGCTATTTTCCCGAGCCGTACGGGATATCCATCAAAACTATGCCGCCGGAACACTTTTATCCTTCCGGGCCCTATCCATCAGCCCTGTCTGGTCGGTGATCGGAAACAAAGTCGCCCGGAGTCCGACCTCATTATAGGTAGAAAAGTGGAAGCTGAATAAGTCACGCCATAAACCAATCTTGTTTTCTTGTCTCTCGGAATTATTTGCGGGTAAATCTGAAATCCTTGCTCGTGATCCTGATCCTGGTTATGAAGTTGCTGTCATCTTGGCTGGCGATCGTCGGAATCCAGATCGGGTTGCTCGTGCATGCTGCCTGGATGGAGCCTGGTAACGGAAGCCATTCACCCAGGCTTCAACCTATCCATCAAGACCTGTGCAGTAATCAATGATTAGGGCCCGTGGCTGATTAAGCCTTCTATCGGTGCATCATGGAAAAAAGACCTGGGCTGAAGTAAGTCGGAAGAGAACCAGAATCAGGAGGACTCCTTAACACCGCATCCTCGTATCCAATGGCTGCGGGAGCGCCACTGTCAGCAGCGACCCAGATTCTTTCAACTCTCTTTAACTGCGGCAGCAGTATGGCTGAGCCAGTTACCGCTGGTTCACACGTCCCAGGGCCGCTGTGGGGCGAGGAGGTCGTCACATGTTTGTGCCCTTCTTTGGGATGACTTCGTGCTGCTGGATGACCAGACCACTCATCACATCATCATCCCCAGTGTCCTTTGCCGCAGGAATAAGCGTCCAAAGCATAGCTCCGGTCCAGAAACTCGAACTCCCCGTTCCATAAGGCTTGCTTGGTGCACCAATTCCGCATCGCTGCCGAACCGCGCAGCCAGTGGGTACACAACAATATCGTGAACGGCATGATGCGCCATCCTTTTCAAGTCTCTCAGCAACTCTTCACCAGCTGACTTGTCGGTCCCTGTCGTGTTTTGGGGAATGGTATATGGTGTTCCGAATTCGACCAGGATTATCATCGGATTAGCCCCAGTCTATAGAAAGAGTCCCGAAGAGAGTTAAAGTCCTCCAAGGTAGTTGCCGCCCGTTCTTGTAGAGTCTCGCATTGCAAGCCAACTACTTGGCCATCTCTCGAGTCTCGGCCAACAAGGGCCGAAACTTGGTCCCCCAGTTGTTGCCCTTTTCCCGTGAGGGTTGACTGAAGCTCAATGACCATTGTGATCATCATAGAGGCCGCAGAGATCTTTGGTGCGACAAAAGATCCGATGCGAATCTCGGGTACATCAAGTTCTGGTTCTTCATGCATTGGCATGAGTTCGGTGAAGTGTGTGCATAACCGGGCATGATCCGCGAGGTTGTCGAAAATATCGAGCAGCCGAAGATGACAGGCTAGCAAAAGGTTTAAAAGAGAGTGGTCTATCCTGGGGCGTGGCCTGACCCGAAGGGATTGACGGATGTGATGCACACAGTCCGGGACGTGACATGCCGCCTCGTCTATCCCCAGAAGTCGCTGAAGAATCTTTGGGTATATGTCTGCCAGCCTCTGAGCCAGGCAGAGGAGGAGCTCTAAAGTGGTTTGCAAATCGCACTGAGCTGCCAATTCTCGCTTGATTTCGCTGACTTGTTGGGCAGTGATGTGGTCATTCTCAGGCGGGAGCAAGTTGTCATGTAACCGATCCAGTGATGCCATGAGGTCCGTCAGCTGGGGGACTTCACCCCGGCATGACTCCGTTTTCTCATTGGTCAAGGGCGTCGTCGATGTCAGAGGTCCTAGGTTAGGATTCCCGGCTTGGTTTTCGAGAGGAGTGTTGAAATCCAAGAATGGAGGCCAGTCAAAGGAATCAATGGTATGAGGATGTGCGCGTCCTAGGGTCCGGGTTGGGGGGCTGAAGATACAGGCAACGCGAGCCTTTACACAGCGGTTGCAAATGAGGGATCCGGGGGGTTTTGGGCACCGAAGCTTTTTATCGTGGCAGCGATCACAGGCTTGACGGAGATCGGTCATGGCGATATATTGGAGGTTGGTGACGGTCCTATCCTCGCTGGTGCTGGTGGTGAGTGAGGGACGTTGTGTTGATGGATGGGGGGATGTATGTCCTGAATGGCAAGAGCACTGGGGGGACACTGACGTACGCACCTACCCTAGAGATATCACCAACATCTAGATACCTACCTGTAGGTACGGTGGTAGTAAAGTGCTGTATACCTATACTCATTGGATAGGTACGTAGAATTGTCCTTTGATACACAAATTATTTTTAGACATATCTAGTATCGGTAAATGATTTTTGGTTCATCATCACATCATCTGCCGGATTATCATTCCATTGATGCCGTGTTGTTAATCGTGTGTCACTTCTCCCTCTGAGTGCTCGTCCTCAGCCACAAGTCTACCTGAGATAGGCATAGCATGTACCAACGTAAGCTGGTTGTCGTGGCAGTACCACCTCACTTGAGGCAATGTACCATGGAAGGTAAGCTCAGGTAGCACGATGGGACCTCTGACCAAGGTACATCCTTCCTCCCAAAAGCCTACCACTCCCACCACAACCACTGACCCATCAACCCTTTCAATTCTACCGTTCCAACTCACTTCCATCATCACCATCACTGCCAAACCTCCTGTTTCCATCAAACGCATCATGCTCGAGGTGGCGGCATCTCCCATTGATGCTTCTGCCTCTACACGACCATGTCACTGATTCCCTATCAGCCCCACGAGGGTCGCGAGATCGTCCTGTACGTCATAGCCCACTGTCCTGTGTCTGTCTTTGTTTTGTTTACTGCAGTTTGCTGACCGACCTCGGTTTTTCGCAGCCGTCACCACAACGCCATTGTCGTCCGTGACTCGTTATCCCATCGCCTCGAGATTCGAGGCTTATCTGAATGCCCGACATGTCACCAACCACTCACCCGCTCTTCTTCATCCACCGATCGACAATATGACCGCTCCTTTGGCGCCCGTCAAGAGACATACGTCGACCCGGACTACTTCCGTATGCTGCGCGCTGTCAATGCCGAATCGTCCTCCGATCATGTACCTTCGAGTCCTGTGCGACGGTTGTTCGGCCCAGCTCTGGGCGGCGGCGGCAGCAGCAGCAGCAGCCACTCTGTAGGCCAGCCACCGTCTTCGCCCGAGACACAGCAAGGAGACGCCGAGTTCGTCTCTAGCAGCTCCGATGCTGCCCAGGCCGAGAGCAGCAGGATTCGCCGCGATGCCTTTAGCCCAAATTATTTCAACACTTTTTTCGTCGAGGAGCGAGTCCTGGGACGAGGAGGGAAGGGCGTTGTCCTCCTTGTCCGCCACGAGATCGATGGCTGTCCCTTGGGCCAGTTCGCTTGCAAGCGAGTCCCGGTAGGCGACGACCATGATTGGCTTGAGAAAGTTCTGATCGAGGTTGAGCTGCTGGCCAAGCTGTCTCACCCGAATCTGGTATCCTACCGTCATGTCTGGCTGGAGGATGTCAGACTCACTCGGTTTGGCCCCAGCGTGGCTTGCGCCTTCATTCTCCAACAGTACTGCAATGGCGGTGATCTTCACCAATACATTTTGGGGGGAGCTCCGCGCGAGGCAACCAAGGAAGAGCTCAAGGCCCAAATGCGACGCAGGTCCAAAGGCCAGCTAGATCCGCCCATCGACCTCTTGCATGGCAATCGTCAACTCTCATTCGACGAGATCTACACCTTGTTCAGGGACATCACTTCTGGCGTGGCCTATCTGCATGCTGCCAACTACATCCACCGTGATCTCAAACCGAGCAACTGTCTACTGCACCGTGAGGGTGGCAGAACCATTTGCCTCATCAGCGACTTTGGTGAAGTTCAGCCAGAGAATGTTGTCCGCAAGTCATCGGGAACCACGGGAACCATTTCTTACTGCGCACCGGAGGTGCTTAAGTTGGACCCGATAACCGGACGCTACGGAAATTTCACCACCAAATCCGATGTCTTTTCCCTGGGCATGATTCTCTATTTCATGTGCTTCGGGAGATTGCCATACCAAAGCGCCAATGCTCTTCAGGAAGAGCTGGAAGATGTTGACGAACTTCGAGCCGAGATTGTGCAGTGGCAGGGTTTCCAAGACGAACGAAGACAACGCCCCGATCTTCCGTCGAAGCTGTACCAGCTGTTGAAGAAGCTCCTGTCACTGGACCCTACAGAGCGTCCCAGTGCCAACGAAGTCCTCAAGGCTATGAGGGGCGAGTCGTTGACTTTCGATGCCAATTCCCGCGAAGAGCGGAGTTCATCACCTGTTATGGGGCTGAATGGTAGCCGAGTCCAAAACCTGGATTCTCCTGCCGTCCCTGGCAGTCCTATTCCTGGTGAGTACTAGTTTCATGTCTCGACAAGCCTTTCCCTTACTGTTGCGCAGCTGTCCGACATCGTCAGGTCCAGAGTACCTCGGACAAGTTCGAAGAGCTTGGCGTGTTGTCTGGGCCGACCCAGCGAGATAGATCACCGTCCACGGGCGTGCGAGGCACCAGTCGTTCAGCAGTGTCCCGTCATCGTGCGTCCCATTCCATGGTGATATCTCGCAGCCAGGATGGCTCCCGAAACGGTGCCGTTTCAGCGACCGCCATCGAAGTGCCCGACTCGCCTGAAGTCCATGAGAGGAGGAATTCCCAAACTCCGCTCTTGATGGCCCCTCCAGGCGTAGCGTCGAGCCCTCTGAAGGATAGACTGGGCATGTTCTTCTTTCACCTGATGA
This sequence comes from Fusarium robinianum, assembly GCA_013623725.1. Lineage (NCBI taxonomy): Eukaryota > Fungi > Ascomycota > Sordariomycetes > Hypocreales > Nectriaceae > Fusarium > Fusarium robinianum. The sequence goes on along the minus strand of JABFFI010000963.1, from coordinate 18,108 downwards.
CCATTTCGGGTCCGAACTTCCCTGTTCTGGGTTACATCACCCGTCTATGCCTCTTTTTTGTGAAGATGGTGTCCCTGACGCGGCCTTGCTGGCCGTTCATGATCAGCTCCCAAATTGCTATCCCCTTAGTGGCGGTTGCTGCACTTGACCTCGGTCTACCGCGACTGGCAGCTTACCAAATGGTATCTAGAACAGGTTTCGAGCCCCAAAGGCTGAGGGGACCCCGAGCTTGGGGTTTAGGGACAACCCTGATCTTGTTCGTCCTCCACTTTACTTTGTTGTGGATGGCTTCGGGATGGGAAGCACTTTGTGCCAGTCAACGTCAGGAGGTCTGGCATGAGTGGTAGTTGCAAGATGAAGACTATCTAGAGATGGAGAGTTCATTTTGCGCCCCCTTCTTGCACACGCGCAAGCCTCGGGTTGGGGGACCTACACCTGGTTAGAAGGGGCTGAAAATACGTCTCTCTGACCCGAGAGAGGGGAACAGACGGTAGATAGTGCTGGGGAGACGAGTCCACCATGCCATGGTGCCACTCGGTGATAGGCGCAGTGGTACGAGTGGTCGTGGGATTAGCGGTTGTGCATCTTGACATACCGAGGTATGTAACGAGGATGCTCGCGTTGCGGCGGTTGATGCCGAAATGATTATGAGTACACGTCCGTCCATACACAGTTTGGGGAGGTAGGTTGAATCCTTTAGGATGAATGCATGCTCCTGAATCGTTTGATTCAGGGGCACTTTATTTAGAACAGCAAATAGTTTGACAAGAAGCCTGAACGCCGTGTCCTTTGCACCAACAATGACAACTTCACGAATTGCCAACCCGAAGGTGAATCCCGAGAATGAATGACCCCCACCACTGACTTCTCACATAAAGGCCCAGCTGATGAGCTGATCAGAACTTGCCCAACGCCATCTGGCTCAAGCGCTCCCTTCGGCTCATTTCCCTCATGGCAAGGTCCCTATTCACCCCCTTGGGGGCAACTCGTTTCCCTCCCGTGATGCTACCGAAACCAAAGTCGGGATCTCCACCAAGGCTGCCAAAGATGTCGCCGAAGTAGTTGTCTGGCTCAATTCCGTCCTGGAAGGTGCAATCCCAGTCCTCGATGATGCCCTTGATGATTTCTATGCCGGCATTGAAGATGTTGTCGATGGCGATGGAGAAACCATTTTGCTGGGTGTCTGTGAGGTGATCTAAGTCGGTGCGACCAGCAGGAGGACGGTCGAAATTGGAGCCTTATGGAGAAAAAAGAGGTAATGTTAACTAGGTAGTTCAAAGGACTTCAGGAGCGGATGCTGTTAGTCTTACCGGTTCGGAGGACCATGACTCTCCGGAAGTCCACAAGCTCCTCTATCGCGGCTCTCACCAAGACCTCTAATGTCGCATTGTCCTCCTGCGCACTCATGCAATAGACACCTGTGCCATTCGTCCACACCTTGGTTGTGTTCTCAAACGCTTCCGATAGTCTACTTCCCGAGTAATACACATCACTCGTAGCGGTGTCGCACTTAACTATGCCTGGTGGCCGTGCAGCCGTCCTGTAGGACTCTCCCATGCGTCCATATAGCGCGCGGTAACTCCGCGGCCCCTCTGCATCTGCCAGTGTGGCTTTTGAGGCGAGGTTGTAGGCTGTGTCCCGGAGGTTGGAGTTTAGCTCGAAGACCTCAGTGCCGTAGGTGATGAAGGGATACTCATGGGGTTGGCTGCGGCCGTATGAGATATACCCCGTCGGCCAGTCGTGGGGGAGGCTTCGTGGATCGATCTCGTATTGCAAGGCGACTTGGACGGAGTAGCGAGCGAGTGCAACGGTACCGAGAGTGCCGTACTTGGGGTTCACGCCGGCGATTCCAGCGAGAAGGAAGTATGTACTGGTGAGGTTGAACTTGGGAGACAGGACGAGGGCCATGAGGGTTGCGGCCGAGTTGATTTCGCCTTCACCGACGGTGAGCTGGCACACATCCCCGTTGGGGGTGCAGCATGCTTGAGGGAAGAGCATAGAGAAGCCAGGTGAATGGGCGCAAGAGGATAAGTTGCCGAGGCTGGAGCTTGGGAGCCGGTCGTGCCAGACCATTGCTTCGGGGGACCACTGAGTTAAGAATTAGGCAATGATAGCTGAAATATGAATTTGAGGAGAGACGAGCCATTGATATGATCATGACTTTCGGGGCTATTGGGTGTTCTGGGCGAGAGGTGTTGGTCGATGGCTTTGCCTCGACATGGGATGCGAAGAAGCCTACAAAGGCGAACGCTGAAAAGAGGCCTTGGAAGAGCATTGCGGAGCATGAGGTTGTCAACGTCTTCTCTACGTTACTCGTCAGGAATGATTCATTTATGGGAGGTGCTATTAGGTCCATTTATCCCACGTAAAAGTCAACGCCGAGCTTGACATGCGGAACCAAGACGTTTCGAGACTCACGCTATTGAGAGGTCACACGCCGTCTCGTGATTCACGGGAAAGGCATGGAGATGCGACGATGTCTCTGTGCAACTGAATCACGTCGACGGCAAGGCGATGAGGTAGTTGGGTAGGTTCAAGACATGAGGCACAGCACATGTTCGGGGCTCTCCTGAAAGGTGACTGTCTCTGAAAGCGGATACGAGGGGAGTATGAACTGGGTGCGATGAGGAAGAAGCGGGTGTATGGTCGGATGGAGATGGGTGTAGCTGTGTGGGTTGGGCAAGTGAATTGAAAAGGGGAGGTCAATCTCCGGAAGGGCAAAGGAGTGTAGTCCCGGTGCGTGTGTAGATGTTGGGGAGATCCCGGGATGTTTGATGAGAGACGGGATGCGGTGAACCTCGGAGGGCTCCGGTGAATGGGGGGGCCACGGAGAACTCGATTGACGGGGAACTACTCCGAGTAAGGTATTTTAGAGTAGATAGTGTTGGGTATTGGTGAATGTTGTCGTGTTGTTTTCTTGCTTTGGGGGCGAGTAGGATGTTCTCTACCTACTTAGTCTTACGTAGTTTCTGCAACTCACTCAGATGAACTGGAATATGCGGATGAAAATAGTCTTTGGATTCTTCTACAACTGTGTCAACAGCACAGTTATCTAGAGGAATGGAACAAGTCCCGGCACTCTGGATCTCCATCGTCCAATCTTTTCGCGTCTCCCTCTGCAACGGTCCATCGTTTATCGCCTGTAACAACTCCCATCTCGACTACCCCTGTCTCGTGTAACTCAGCAGCAGCCTCTGGAACCTAGAACCGATCCATGGCCTTTGACAAAGAAGGCGATCTGGGGCAAGCATGTCTCGGCCGGGAGGGAGCCGAAGCGATCGGAGGGAACGGGATAGGGGGGGAGAACGAGTCCATTGGCTACTACAGACGAGGTTGGTTACTCGGGGGGTCAACCGATGGGAGGATTTGGTGATGGTGATGGTGAGTTTACCGCTGCGAGGTAATGGGGGATGAAGAGGTGATGTTGTTAGGTTGTTGGATACATGATGGGAGAGGATCATGACTTGGGATATAATGGGAGGATGATGGATATTATTAATTTCGTTGCTATAGGTTTATTGCGCAGCGCGGGTGTTTCTTTGCCTACCTACCTACCTCTATCTAGGCACCTATGCTCTTGTGTGTGTTATGTGCATGTCGGATATTCTTCTTGGCGAGGAGAACGTCTCTAATATCCTCATGACATGATGGGACGGGAACAGGGAGGACAGTGTTTCGGTGGAAGGTGGGTTTTGTGTGAGAGGCACGTGTTTGTGCATGCATTCTTTGCATCGTTTGCTTGAATGCTTGAAGTTTTTATGCTTACCTAGGTACTCGTAACTAGTATTAATTCGCCTGCGCTTGCTTGTCTCGCGGGTATTGAGCCAGAGCAGGCAAGAGGTAATTAGATGCTTCCATGCCAAGCCGCTTGTTTAAGACGGTGATGACGGCAAGTCTTGGATAAAACTCTGGTAATCTACACATAGTGCAGTGAAATGCATGCATTCGCATGATGTTTGGTGACAGCGCTCGTGTTTGCACGAAAGGGGGACGCACTGTGTACCTGTCGGTCCAACACCTTCCATGTTTTTCCCTGGTGGATTGCGTTTTGTGCCCAGATCTGGGCACCCTTATAAGGAAGGAGCAACACATCGTTCGTGACGGGGAGGGGAGTTCATGATGGGACGCAGTCAAAGGAAAGTGCGTGGGGTGAAAGATAAAACTTCACTCTATCTACTCCGTACTTATAGAAAGACGAACCAGACTCTCGGAAACATTCAACTCTCACTTACTCCGTAGTCTGCCCCGTATACGAATACTTGGTCAATTTTCGGCGAGCCCGGATGTCTTTGACCAGTGATGACGACGTCGACAGGGGTGAACCTGGGTTAATACTAAATTGGAAAAACATCGAGACAATGGCGAACCAGCCATACAACAACTTACAATCGGGCATTGTTCCGCACAGCCACATAGCCACACAGCCACATCATGAACTGAACCATTGGGTTGGCACATACGGGTGGTTTTGGCAGTAGGTAATACCTACCTACCTACCTACCTTCCATATTATCAGCTGGAAGTGCCGGAACACGGAGGTTACGGAGTGCCTATTCCGTACCTACCTACTCAGCATGTCAACCCCGCATCAGTCATTGTTCCCTGGCCGCATCACATCACCAACTGCCCGATGGTGGCAAGCCAAACTCACTAAACTACAACTACCTACCTAGCGGGCGCCGGAACCCAGGGGCATCCACAACATCGGCTGGGCCAGTCAGACGCCTTCCCCAGGTCGTTCCGTGGTGGGGCGCCGGACACGATTATGACGAGGCCCGACTCCATTCTCATATCCCTCGCTCTCTCTTTTGACCGGGGGGTGGTGGGAGGAGGGTCGGTCCAGGCCAGGTCCTGTCACTGTCACTGCTGCTCGCTCTGGGGAGAAGAAGAAAAGTCCCTTGGCTTTGTCCCCTCCACAATCAATCTCCCCCGGGCTACTGATCCATGATCCACGGGTCTCCGTTCGTCCCTTCTCTTCCTTTGACCACCACCGTCCGTCGTTCCTCTCTCGCCTCTCGCCTCTCGCCCTCCCGCTTCCCGTACCTCGTAGACCAACGAGCCTCGGGTTCTGTTTTTCGCGGTCGCCCTGTCTAGACCCCTCAGTTCATGGACGAAATTACACCAGCCCCGGATCGACGCTATGGCGGCTCTGGTGAAGCGTCAATTGACGACGGTTCTGACCATCAACAACAACTCCCAACCGATACCTATGGCGCCTCAATGACCTCTCAGCTGGCTGAAACCGATGACCCTTCGCTTGACTTTCGCGACGACAACCCCATCCACGGGAATAACTTTGCCTTCACTCCGACTCAGTTGCATAAGCTCCTAACCGCGAGGAGTCTCCCCGCGCTCCGCGCCTTTGGCGGCCTCCCGGGTTTGGCTGCAGGTCTGCGCTCCGATGTCTCCGCCGGCCTTAGCATCGACGAGACAAACCTCGACGGGACCGTCACCTTCGACGAGGCTGTCGCTGCCGGTCGTCTCGATCGACCTGCCGCCGTTACCGATGCATCCCCCCCGCCGTCGCCACCTCTTCTCCCCAACGGTCTCCGGATAGGCGAGCATCGCGATCACCACTTTGCCGACCGAAAACGTGTTTTTGGCGAGAATCGGCTTCCACAACGAGCGCAGAATTCCTTTCTCAAGTTGATGTGGATAGCTTTCAATGATAAACTCATCATCTTGCTCACCATTTCTGCTTCCATCTCTCTGGCCATCGGTATCTACCAGTCCGTCGACAAGTCTATCGGCGCCTCTCGGGTCGAATGGGTCGACGGAGTTACAATCGTTGTTGCTATTCTTATCATCGTCCTGGCCAGTGCCGCTACGGATTGGCAGAAGAACCACAAGTTCAAGAAGCTAAACGAGCGCAAGCAGCAGCGGGATGTTACCGTTGTCCGTTCCGGTCAGGTCCGGCGCATCTCTGTCCATGATGTCGTTGTCGGCGATATCATGCTTCTGGAGGCTGGGGATGTCGTTGCTGTGGATGGTGTCCTCGTCGAAGCTTCCCATCTTCAGATAGACGAATCTTCCAGCTCTGGCGAGTCTGACTTGGTTCACAAGACAGTCCCCAGTCCCGACGATCCTTTCAATGCCCCTGAAGGCGACCCGTTCATTCTGAGTGGCACCAAGGTTGCTCGTGGAGTTGGCCGTTTCATGGTTACTGCGGTGGGCGTCAACTCTACCTACGGAAGCACCCTCATGTCCTTGAGAAGTAAAATTGAAGAGACTCCCCTGCAGGCCAAACTCGGCCGTCTCGGCAAGCAACTCATCGTGATCGGAGCTGTCGTCGGTTCCATCTTCTTTATCATTCTCTTCATCCGCTTTCTGACTAGGTTGGGAGACCTGAACGTTGACCCATCTCAGAAAGCCGAGGACTTTCTGCACCTCCTCATACTGTCCATCACCGTCGTCGTCATTACTGTCCCTGAAGGCCTGGCCCTCAACGTAACCATCGCATTGGCGTTCGCGACCAAGCGTATGCTCAAAGACAATAACCTCGTCCGCCTTATCCGATCGTGTGAGATTATGGGCAATGCCACCTGTGTCTGCTCTGACAAGACGGGTACTCTCACCCAAAACAAGATGAGTGTCGTTGCAGGTCGGATAGGTTTTGAGTCCTATTTTGACGACACCGAACTCGTCGAGTCAGACCCGGATACTTCAATGTCTCGGGCTTCCACCATCAAATACGATACCTCTGTCGACTTTGCCAAGTCACTTTCGCCAGAAGCAAAGGAGCTGATCAAGGACAGCATCGCGTTGAATTCGACGGCCTTTGAAAGCGATGACTCGGGCACTCCGGGGTTTGTCGGCTCCAGCACGGAAACGGCTCTGCTGAGCTTCGCCCGACAGCATCTAGGCATGGATTGTTTGGCTCAAGAGAGGGCGAACAGCCCAATCATTGCAATGCTTCCATTCGACTCTGCGCGGAAATGGATGGCGGTTCTCATCAAGCTGCCCAATGGGCGATATCGGCTGCTGGTTAAGGGTGCGGCTGAAGTCGTCCTCGAGTATTGCGCTTTCGTGGTTTCGGACCCGACCTACAGGTTACCGGTGAACCGGCTGTCAGAGGATGGCCGGACGAGCTTTCGCGACTCGATTAATGAGCACGCCTCTCGGATGCTGCGCCCCGTTGCCATCGCATATCGGGACTTTAGCGAGACCGAGGTCTTTGAAGGGCCAGAGGATGACCCAGACTTTGTCAACTTGGAATGGCTGGCGTCCGGCATGATCTTCATCGGCGCCTTTGGAATCCGGGATCCGTTGCGAGCTGAAGTTGTCGAGTCGGTCCGCCAGTGCCAATCCGCGGGTGTTTTTGTCCGGATGGTGACGGGTGACAACTTTCAGACGGCCAAGGCTGTAGCGGAGGAGTGTGGCATCTTTACTCAAGGAGGCATCGCTATGGATGGACCGACATTCCGAGACCTGACGCCCGAGCAGCTGGATGCCGTGATACCTCGCCTTCAGGTCCTCGCTCGCTCGAGCCCCGAGGACAAGATGCTGCTTGTGTCTCGTCTGAAGGGCATGAATGAGACGGTAGCGGTGACAGGTGACGGGACCAATGATGCGCTGGCCCTTACGGCTGCGGACGTGGGCTTTGCTATGGGCATTCAAGGCACCGAAGTGGCCAAGGAGGCGGCATCGATTATTCTCCTCGATGATAATTTTGCATCCATTGTCAAGGCGCTAGGCTGGGGTCGAACTGTCAATGACGCGGTCAAGAAGTTCTGCCAGGTGAGTCTCGTGTCAAGTTGTTGAGCGGGAGGATTTCTATTGCTAACAGCGTCTCTAGTTCCAATTCACCATCAACATCACCGCAGGTATAGTTACGGTTGTTTCTGAGCTGGTCGGAGATGCAATCTTCACCGTCGTCCAGCTTCTCTGGATCAATCTCATCATGGACATTTTTGCTTCGCTTGGTTACGCGACTGACCATCCGTCGCCTGATTTCTTGAAGCGGAAACCGGAGATTCGCAATGCCCCCATTGTCAACATCACGATGTGGAAAATGATCATTGGCCAGGCTATATACCAGCTTACGGTGGTGTTTGTGGTACACTATGCTGGCTGGGATCTGTTCAACCCTGATACTGAGTTTGAGATTGAGAAGCTTCAGACGCTTGTGCTCAATATTTACGTCTGGATGCAGTTTTTTAACCAGCACAACTGCCGCAGGGTCGACAACAAGGTGGATATCTGGTACCAAGGAGTTTTCCGGAATCCCTGGTTTTTTGGCGTGCAACTCATCACAGTGGCGGGCCAGTTTATCATTGTTTTCAAGGGAGGCGAGGCCTTTGATACGAGGCCTCTGACAGGCGCACAATGGGGCTGGAGTCTGTTGTTTGGTTTCCTGACCATCCCACTGGGCGCCTTGATCCGACAGGTGCCGGACAGTGTGGTAGAAGATCTGTTCTGGGCCGTTCGAACCGCCTGGTATGCGATCTGGAACCCTATCAAGGGCTGTTTCTCAGGCTGCGTCTGCAGAAGGAGCAGGAAGAATGACGTTGAGCAACAACAGGCGCAGCAGGCTCCAGAAGAGATGGGCCCTGTGGAGAATATCCTGCACAGGATGAATCTTACGTCGCCTCCCGAGGAGGACGAGGCGCCCATGACGGCGGAGCAGCGGGAGGCGCTGGAGTCCTCGGCGCGAATGAGGGAGAGAGATACGGCCAAGAGGACACGACACATTGACCTATCTGCCCTATTGGAAGCCGCGAGGCATCAAAGGGAATACCCCGATGCTATACTGGAGCTGCATTACAAGACACCAAAGGAAGACCCGGTCTTGAAACCCAGCGGCGACACGACCACGCCGCCGAGCCAGGATGCCCGAATTATGAGATTCATCAAGATCAACAAGACCAGACGGTCCCGACCACGGGCAACACCCAGGCCCACCTTTGGCGGTGCGCGACACATACCACGGCAGCAACAGCAACAGCGCTCGGGGAGGCTGAGAAGCAACTTTACCTGGGAGGCGTTGCTTAGGACGAAGAGGCGGTAATGGGAGGAGGGAAGAAACGATGACGAGGGTGATGAGGGTGACGAGGATGAGAGCACCCGCTCCTGATTTTGGGCAGGAATACATCAAATCAACCATGTCCTACCGACTTATATGAGGACATATATATCCAGGGAAGGATACTTGCCTAACCTGTACTGTTAATATGACGGGGCCACGAATTTATGACAAGAAGTTATCAGCTGGGGAAGGGGGCACACGCAAAGATACCAATACATATACAGGTGGATATTTTGCGCGCGACTGGTTGAACTTGTACATGTTGAATTGTGATTTGTTGAGTTGAGCCGACCTTGTATCCAATAACGCCGGTATATGCCTTGTATGTTCTGATCCTGACTCCGGGATGTGATGTCCTAGATATGATGATATACATGTTGGTATATGATCAGCTCTTTTCACATCCTTTCTCTATCCAACGTCCGAAAGGCACATCATGACCCTTGTTTAATGATGGCATCCTGAATCGCACCCCCAATCTCATCCCTCGGAATCCCAGGCCCCCTCATCAGACAAACCGACCTCCTCGCCAGGCTCTTGACCAGGCGCTCTATGCTCACTCGCATGGACAAGACGGTAGGGCGCTTCGGCTGTCCTATGGTGGAGAAGAAGTTGACGAAGCTCCAGCTATCGGGTTGACCAGCAGAGCAGCAAGGGGGAGGACTCGGGGCGTCAGGGTCCGAGTTGGCGGTGGCACGCGGGATCTGAGGGGCGCCGATGGTCGGGGGTGGAGGGTGAGTGAAGTTGAGTTCGAGGGTCTCTGAGTCGACAAGGCGGGCGCCGAGGGCGAGGAGCTGCTTCTCGACACCGATGATGCTGAGGAAACCGGTCAGGGCGGTGACTTTCCTGCCGATGGGTTTGGGGGTCGGAGGCCAGGGCCAGGGCCAGGAGAGCTCGTCGAACGTCGGGCTCAGTTCGTTACGGGAGTAGACGTGAGGTCCGTGGCGGCCATAAGGGAGGTCGACGACACGGTACATGTCCTGCTTTCCGGGGCCGAGGAGCCAGCGGATACGGGTGAGCATCTCGGTACGGGGATTTCCGCGGAGGGGGCCGGCGAAGATGCGGATTTCTTCGGCTGAGGCGGCGGGAGGGCTGGGCCCGTTGGTGAGGACGAGATAGGCGATGATGAGGGAGTCGCGGGCGAGTCGGTAGGCGAAAGAGTCGAAAGGGAGGGGGGCGACGGAGGAGAGGATGTCGGAGGAGGGGACGGGAATCTGGTTGAAGTAGCCGTTGCCGTAGATTTGGGGAGGGATGGAGGCGAAAGGGATGGAGAAGGACTGAGGAGGAAGAGGGGGAGGAGGGGTAGGACTTGGTTTGAGAGCTAGGATGGAGGAGTCGATACCGCCTAGGGTAGGGGACATGGAGGAGATGGAGGTTGATGAGTCTGGGTCGTTAGAGTTGGAGTTTGTGCTGGGACTGGAGGGAGATGAGGAAGAGTGAGAAGGGTGATGGAGTTGGAGTTGGAGCTGGAGTTGCAATTGCTGCTGATGGTGGTGGGAATCTAGGCTGAAAGCTGGTGGCGGCGGTGGAGGAGGCGGAGGAGGAGGTAGTAGTAGTGGTGATGTCGATGTCTGGTGGTGTATCGTGGTGTTGTCGTAAGTCATGATGGTTGTCGCGTCGATTTCATTTCCATTCCCAGCCATAATCTCATCCTCCTCCTTGTCCCCGATGCAAATGTCAAGGTCAATTTCCTTCTCTTCTTCCCCAGACTTGCCCTTCCCAATCGGTAGTGCAGTCATCATGGCCGCCTCACACTCCCCGTCTGGACCAACCACCTCACTCGCCAGTGCCAAGATCCTCGCCATAGACTTTCTCAAGCTCCCAACTAGGTCCGGCTGCTCCCGTACCACAGCTTCCGTTTCCAGCATTTCGTCGACGAAGCTCATGAAGACGGTGCTCATCTCTTCAACCACTTCCTCGAGACGACGCACACGCTTGGCCTGGGCGGCTTCGGCGGCCTGACGACGGCGGCGGAAGATGTTTTGGGCCTCGCGGTTGCGCTCGCGACGGGCCTGGGGATGTCAGCAGTCGATTAAGGGCCTGTGGTGACGAGAATATCGGACAGAGACTGTCTTGGTGTTAGTTACCTTGAGAGTCGCCTCATCCAACTCTTGAATTTGAGACGAGGGACGGCCACGCCGCTTGGCGGGGGGAGGGATTGTCGCCATTGATGAGTCGCTAGATCTCCGATGAGAAAGAAGTCAAGTCTATAAATGATCTGTTGATGCTTTGGCGATTTGACGATGCTGTATGGTGATGGCGTGTGATGGCGTGTGATGATGATGGTGTTTTCCTCCGCGTCTTGACCGTTGTGTCCGTCCTTCTCCAACCCCAGCTTTCTCAACCTGATCCCTTCTAGTGTCTTCCCTCCTCCTGACTTTGTTGACGAGATACCGGGAATAACGATATCGAAAACCTGCTTGTAAAATTAGAGTCAAAATCAATCCCTTGTGGCGTGCAGTGTGAAGTATGTAAGTGCATGTATTTGCCAAGTCTGGATGATGGTTGGTGCAAGATGGTGTTAGTGTGTAAGTTCCCCCTCAAGTCACGAGATTTTACTTGACTACCCCAACCTCTGGGGGGCAGTCTCGACCCTGCGCCGCTCCTGCTCACTAATACAACGGATGTCGGGAAGCTCGGGGGACTTACATCAGAATCCCGACCAAGCCTGCACTGCCCATTTACTTAGCATTGAGGGGCGAATAAACTGGTCATACGCGCCCTGTAGATGGGGATTGAACTGTTTTTTTTTAGCCAATGAATCTCAGGGATACTCCATTCAAATGACTCGTTTTGCCCTTCTTGGTGAAAGTGGAAAGAGTTGTTTGGCCTCAGGGTGCGGAGTACTTGGGCATAGAGTGAGTCCTACGGAGCAAAGGATGACTCTGTCATTCATTCTTAATAGGGTTTTTGAAATGCATGAATGGAGAGAAAGGAGAGTATTTTCGAAAATACGAAATAAATCCAAAGAAATATCATATCCCCCAAGGATAGATACATATATACTCATACGTAGTTCCCCCGACATCCGGATCCGCAACCCCGATCTTCCGGCCCCGAATTTCCCTCCCGTCCCTCTCAACCCCGGATCCCCGGATCCCTGGACACCCCGGACACCGGACACCCGGACATCTGATAGATATCTTTTCTTCTCAAAGAGCCTCCTCCTCTTTCTTCCCCCCATCCTCTTCGCCCTTGTCATCTGCTCCCCCCCAACCCCCTCCGTTCACAAGCTCTGCAAATGCACCACCCTTCGCCTGCAATAGCTCATGATATGTCCCCTCCTCAACCTTCATTCCATCCTCCAGGACCACCACTTTATCGGCGATTGCCATCATCTCCCTGCTGTGCGACACCACCACCGTTGCCATTCCTCCCGGCTTCCGTCTCGACCGCTCCGCCAACTTCTGCATCGTCTGCCGAATCATCTCGGAGCTCTCGGCGTCGAGGGCACTCGTTGGCTCGTCGAGCACTAGGAGCATGGGCTTCCGTGCCAACGCCCTCGCGATACTGAGTCGTTGTGCTTGCCCTCCCGATAGGGCCTGCCCGCCATCACCCACCCGCATGTTGTATCCTTCCGGCAATGAGATGATGAAGTCGTGAAGACCTGCTGCCTGCGCAGCGCTCATGATGTTCTGGATGCGCCTCAATGGAGAGCTTTCCCCGAGGCCATAGGCGATGTTCCCCGCAATCGTTGCAGGAAATAGGAACGGTGTCTGGGGAACATATGCCATCATCGATCGTAGATGCTCAATGCTGACGTTGGCGTACGAGACGCCTGCAAAGGTAAGAGGCGACGTTGTGCTCAAGACTGAAGGGCTCGACGGCGCATAGAGCCCAAGCAGCAACGAAATAACGGTCGACTTCCCACACCCCGAACGCCCTACAATGGCTAGGCAATCACCCGGATTGACCTCAAATGACACCCCTCGCAGTACTGGTCGCCCCGAATCCACCTTGTACGAGAACCTCAGGTCGTTGAACCGCACCGGAAGAGGCGTCGCAGGCTTCTCAGACCCCAGAGTCTCCACAGATGGGGTGAGCGACATGTTGGCGTACCCGAGCATCTGCGCTGCTGTAGCCTGCGCCATCGTCACCTGCGGAATCGTGCTCAGGATGCTCGTTGCTGTGCCCATGCTGAAAAGCAAGAGGTTCACCACCTGCACGACGGCCGTCGCTGTGATCTGTTGCTTAGACGCCAGCAGCACCGTGCCGTAGTAAAATACCAACGCCGTCAAGGGGTAGTTGAGTGACTGGTAGAGCCCAAACAGGCCGCTCGTGTATCCGGCTCTCCTCTTGCCTAGGCCTAGCGTGTCCGAGACCGACTTGAGATACTTGCCACTCATGTACTTCTCCAGTGTCAGCGCTCTCACGACTCGGATGTTGAGGAAGATCTCGGTGAGCGTCGCGCTGGACTCCTCGGCGCCTTTGTTACAGTGCGCCTCCCACTTCCCGCTCACGATTGCGTAGCCCTTTACCGCGCCCATAACCACTGGCAAAGGTGCGAGGGCGACAAGAGTCAGCTTCCAAGAGACTACGAGCGCCCAGATAACGGCCACTGAGATCATGACCGTCACCACAATGACGATGGGTACGAATCGACCCACGATGTTGCGCATCTCCTCGGCATTCCGGTCGAGACACTCGTTGATGCGACCCGGTGAGTTGCGCGACCTATCGAACCACGATTTGGGCTGCCGCAAGATCCTCTTGAGTGCTTGCACGCGGATGGTGTTGATCCACGCCTGTCCAACAACCTCCAGGAGATAACGACCACCCCCAGTGCAGACGCCGTCGACGATTGCGACAACGATGAGAAAGATGGCCCACTTCTTGCCCTCGGCCAGCTTGTCGCCCGGAGACCACATGGCCCCAAGCAGCTGGGCAAAGCAGTACGAGAACGTAGGGATCGAGCCAGCCCCGATAAAGCACGTCACGATGCCGCAGATCAGGATCAGCTTATGTCGAGGACCGAGGGCCGGCCAGACCGTCTTCAGGATCGCCACCAGTGACATCGGTTCGGGAAGTTCCCCTGTGACTTCACTCTCATTGCCCTCCGATGTCCTCGATCGAAGCTTCTCATCATACCTTGAAAGTCTCAGCTTTGAGATGTTTCTCCGGCGATCTGCACCCCCAAATACGTAGCTGAGCTCCTCAGTAGCCGAGTCATCAAAGCTGCTGCCGAAGCCGTCTGTGTGATCAGTGTAGTCCGCGCTGCTATGACTCCTTAGCGCGATGCTGTGCTTTTCGTAGAACTTTGTCGGCGGCGAGGTCGGCGTTGAGATGGACCTTGGCCTTTCCGGCGGTGTCTCCGAGTCCCAGATCTGGTCCGTCCGGAGTCGAAAAGCAGCGGCTGTGCTGGCACCCAGAGAGATGCGCCGCGAGATGCCGGTGCCAGCTGGAACGAGTGAGTTCCGCTGGAGCTCTTCAACGAAGAATTGAGAGACACGCGACGCACGTTTCGCAACGGGTAGGACTGGAGAGATGGGGCTTGGGCTGTCGGGAGACACGATGTTGATCTCGATGGGTGTGTCTGTAGGAGCATCATTTGGCGTGATGGACGCGAGCGTTGCAAAGGTGCCATCGCTCTGCTGCTCCAGGTCCCGTCTGAAGCCCTCCTGCACCAGAGACGCACTGTCCATGACGTAGACAAAGTCATCGCTCCCAATCTGTGAGACGTCGTGTGTGATGATGATGGTCGTCTTTCCTCGTCTCCAGTCACGGATAGCATCCATGATCAAGACCCTACTAACTTGATCCAGGCCACTCGTGATCTCATCCAAAATGAGAACGGGAGGATCTCTTAGCCTTGCTCTGGCCAGCGCAAGCCTCTGCTTCTGGCCACCGCTCAAGTTGTACCCGTCCGAACCGACGTTGGTATCAAGCCCGTCCGGGAGTGCAGCGAGCGTAGATTGAAGAAGCGCGGTATCGCATGCACTAATCACCTCGTCTCGACCTGCCTGTTCAGGATTGCGATGGCCAAAGGCAACGTTCTTGAAGAAGGTTTCGTTGAACAGGATGCTGGACTGCTGGATCAAAGTGATGTTCTCACGAAGCCATTGCGTGTCGAGGGCCCGTAGGGGTTGACTGTCGAACTGCACTTCTCCGGTAAGGGGTTCGTAGAAGCCGACAATGAGATTGCCAAGTGTGCTTTTACCAGATCCGCTCCTCCCGACGATGAAGGTCATCTCGCCAGAAGGGAAGAAGAAGGAGGACCGGTCGAGGACTTTTTGATCGGGATTCGATGGATAGGCAAAGCTTACCTAAGAAATCGTGGGTTAGAAGAGGCGTTGTTAGAAAAATTGATAAGTATGTCACTTACATTGGAGAGTTCAATGTCGCCTACACATCGTTCAGGCCGCAGCGAACCCGTCATTTGCCTTGTTGCTCGGCCGTGCTTGGAGTTGCGCGTGATGCTCGAGAGGAAACTGCCCGCCGACATGCCTTTGGCAATGACCAGCCACTGGGACATCAAAGCCTCGATGCCCTGGAACGAGGCCAAGGTGGCATAGAAAGTAGTCAGGACATGACCCGGAGCCAGCCCATCATTGACAAGCACAACGCCATACCAAAAACCAACAACGAACATGGCTACAACCCAAAAGGCGACGTATCCCATCTGCAAAGCGTTGCATTGCGCTTGTACCAAGTAGTGTTTCGCGGCTGTTTTGATGGCGGGATAATACTGCCAGATTTCCTGATCGTATCCATTGAAGACCTTGACGAGGTCAATCGCCGTGATAGAAGCGACAGCATACTGGGATCCTGTAGCGAGATGGCGTTTCTGGGCTTGGATGGCTGGTTCCAACCTCCGTGTAGCGAGCGAGAGAACAATGGCCGAGATGGGGAGAGTGGTGAGGAGGACCAAGGTGAGCTTCCATGAGTAGTAGAGGGCGATTCCGAGGGAGGCAAATGAAGTAATGATATCGCAGACAAGGAGGCCGAGGACTTGGGACGTTGCGAGCTGTAATTCTCGAGTTTGTCTATAGAGTATTAGTTTGTGACCCTTGA
Source organism: Fusarium robinianum (assembly GCA_013623725.1). Classification (NCBI taxonomy): domain Eukaryota; kingdom Fungi; phylum Ascomycota; class Sordariomycetes; order Hypocreales; family Nectriaceae; genus Fusarium; species Fusarium robinianum. The sequence goes on along the minus strand of JABFFI010000963.1, from coordinate 2,072 downwards.
TACATTCCAGTAGAAAGGAGGAATGAAAGACTGAGCGATCTCCAGGAGGAGAAATAGGGGACTACTCACGTTTGGATTCTGACGAGAAGACTCGATATACCCTCAGTCTGGGAATCAAACCAGGCCATATCCTTGGCAAGTAAGCTTTGAAATATGTCTTGTCGAACACTGCAAGCTTGCAACTCCCCAAAGATGACCCAAAGAGCAAGAAACGCGGTGCTAGCAATCCAATTACCGATACCCAATCCAAGTAGTATGAGCGACCACATAGAAATGTCGGACAAGGTGCCATCGCCGTCAAGGGTCCCGTTTCCAAAGCCCGCGATAATATCAAAGACTTTTCCCAGGATGACGGCGAGGACGGTTTTGAAACCGGCAGTGAAGGCGGCGGCTATGATGGCAGCGATGAGGGCGGCCGTGTGTGTCTTCTTTGTGAAGAGAAAGAGTTGCTTCCAGGAGGACTTGACCGCCTGTTGTTGGGGGAGACGAGAGGGGGTATTGGAAGTGTCGGCCTCGTGGGCTTCGGTCGGTGGTTGAGCAGTCATCTTGAGCTAGGTATCAGTTGGCAATCTTCGTTCGCGTCTATCCGACTGATGGAGATGGCGATGCCTTCAAACAGAGATGAAGCATTCGGGTCAAGTCAGTTCAGCTTGGCAAAAGATGAGAGGAGAGTAAAATAAAACCAAAAAGCAAGAGGAAAAGCCCGAGAGACATCCTCGGTCATGATAAATGAATATCACCCATCACTTCTGTTGACCTAGGACAAAGAACAATACCAGAGGTTGGTTGGTGGTGGTGGTGCACAGACACACTCAGTTGAGGCGAGGCGACCAAGTTTCCCATCCATCCATATTGTTCTTTTTTCCCCCCCCTCCGCCTGGCTTGATATTGTTCCTCCAGTCTAACGCATTGGCCATCGGAAACGGGATAGAAGAAGCGGACCGAGACGGGAGATTCGATGAGTCCGAGCGAGAGATGGCATTGGGTGAATGTGAGAGGAGCGGCTCTGGTTTGACGGTCGTGGCACTGATTTGGTTGGCAGCTGTGTGGCCGACGATGGCTTTTTCTCGTTTTTCATTGGAAAGAACATTGGGCAAGTACTTTACGTTTCCAAGAACCCCCCTACTTGGCTGAGAGGTGCCTAGAAAGCCTACTAGGTGTATCTCTCCGGGTTGAGAACTGGTTGTTCAACTTTGAAACTCTCCGCAGCCGAGAATCAGGTGGCCAAACCGGGTGGCCTTTCGAGGAGACGGCGCTTGCCGAAGTAGTCATGTACCCTTCCAGTGGAATGAATGAAGAGGTAGAAGCAGCCAGGGCTATTCCGATGACTCTCTTGTATCGGAATGCTCCGAAACCATGGAAGCTCGATTGTGGTTTCAAGTTTGGCGACATAATTCATGGAGAGCTTCCCTCCTCGCCACGCCCGAAAGTGAGCATTGTAAATGTCGGGATTGATACCGTTTCGGGATTCGTTTGCTAAAGCCCCAAACAATTGATTGCAAAAAGTCACTCGACTGGTACCAGCGGCGGTGGTTGTTGATACCTTTCCTGATGGAAATCCCCCCCCAGGCGGTTTGTAGGGTCGGAGGTTGTAGGTTGTGCGTGAAGCATCCACAACCTTCTCGCACAAACTGGACGATACAGTGCGTAAGTCACAGTCTCAACAAGCGCATGCACTATGCGCTGATATCATGGATGGACCCCTCCATCGTTCAATCCCCCCCGACCCCACGCTCAAGTTTTTGCCCAACATCCATCACCAACGACGACGACGACTTTTACGTGCCCAAACAAACAGGCCGACGCAAGCCTCTCTTACGACAAAAAAAAACCTAGACAAATTTCCGTTCTTCCAAGTCAAACCGAACCGAAAATGGATCCCCTCGATAGCATGGTCGGCGGGCCCATCCCCAAGAACTTCGACGCAGAAAACGCCCAGAACGATGAGGATGTGAGTAGCTCCCTCACAATCACACCCACATCTCCCTTATAACCAAGTACCATTCTAACAGGCCCTCAGATCGAGAAGCAGTTCGCCGTAAAGGGTCAGACCCCTTTCCATCCCCCTGCCC